>CM024334.1:22117006-22269507 GCA_014170255.2 Drosophila triauraria
ACCCGCTCTCCCGCCAAAAGTCCTTGCTCAGCGCATCCGTGTCCCGCTATGCGCTGACTACCCGCTCTGCTGAAAGCTTTCTCTCCCTTTCTCCGCTCCCACCCAATCTCTTCTACAGCTTTCTCTTCTGTCGATCCTGCGTTCTGTTAGGGCTTTTGTAAGGGATCGTAAAGATTCCCACCGTTTGTAAATATTTTTAGCAAATAGTCTTTAAAAAAAACCCAGATTTGTTGGGAAAAGCAACTCTGGCAACAGTGGTCCCCTAATGCAAGACACAGACAAAGTAGGCCAACAAAAACAAACATACTCATACATATGTATGACATAGTTGTAAAATGGGTATTTTATTCTGTTAATTGAACAGGGCTTATTAAATCCATCTCACCTTATGACAAAAATGTGCCCAGAATGCGAAAGTGTTAAATGGAGAGAAGAGGAGAGGGATGACAATCTCCGGTGCAGATTGTAGGCATTGTACCGTTGCCGTACCGTATTATGACTAACATGCAACTTATAACTATTTAACTATGCAACCATTTTCATAAAGTTTACTTACTCGTTATCTGAACTCATATTTTATTTTATTTAAGATATATAATATATAGATATAATAAGAAAACACTCCAGCTTTCGCACCTTAGCACTTGTATATCTTTGTATTTGTAATAATTCTCGCCATTCAGCATGCTATTGAAATTCAAATAATACAAAAATTAATTATTGTCTTTTATAGCTGATAATATTTACATAGAATTAAATGATACGAACCTAAAGCGAATAGACTAACTAATTTGTTTTCGTTAAAATTTGACTCATCCATTTGTAAGTGTCTGAAAACGATATAAAGACCAATTTTAACATTGTAAAATATTTTACATATAACTTATTGGTTGCTGGTTTATATGGTACAATTAAAATATTTTACAAATCCTGAGCAAAGTAGGACTAAATAATAATACCTACATCATTAGATTTTAAAAATTAATTTCCCTATAGTAAGTCAATAGTAATTATTAAAGGTGTGCATTAGAAATTCATTTTATAAACTTTATTTACGCCATCTATATCATGTATTCGAAATTGTGGTATCCATAGATGGCGCCAGTTTTACTTAAATGTAAGTTTTACAAGTAAGTAATGTAAGTAATGTAAGTCTTACATTACTTCAAGTAAGGTACATGATACACTTTTGACGAGTATTCTTCTTTTGCGGTATTAACAAGCAAAGAACCATGAAATAAATAACATAAGGGTAAATATCAATATTATATGTATTTCATAAATCATAAAAGCATAATTTATTACATTATTATTTGTTACAACCGAAACACGTCTGAAAACCCGCAACACCAAATCGATTACTATATGATCTTTGCATATAATCGGTCAAATAAAAAAAAAAATAATGTGTTACCTTTTCATATACAAAAAAGTATAAATGTAACATACGCGAAAATTTACTTATTGTACATATATATGTCCTTAAATAATATTTTTCAATATTCACATTTTGAAAGAAGTCATATTTCCATAAAAAATCTATTTCAAATCTTAAATCAAAGTAATTTGACCTTTCAAACAATTATTTGCGACTTCCAAAGGAATTCAAAATCGGCTTAAAATGGCGCCTTCGGGAATTCGACGTAAAATAAATTCGCTTTTCCTCTTTTGAATTCGCTTTACCTACATGAGTCCTCTGTTATGCACTCCATAAGCAAAGTCATGTTAAACTGGTGATTCCATGGGCAAAGTCATGTTAACTGACGAATCTATAAGCAAAGTTATGTTAACTTCTGATTTCATAAGCAAAGTCATGTTAGCGTATTACATGATAATATTATAATATCTAAAACCATTTGAATTTTAGTGTTATTTATTTATATGCAATATTGAAGTAATTTTTCGGTATTTATTCTAAGTTAAGCACAGAAATACATTATTACAATTGTTTTACAAAGTATAACGTATGAGCCTTTTTAAAAGAAGTGCCCTGTGGCTTCAAATCTGAAAAAACGATACATTTTTTTAGGAAACATATTAATATTGGGGTGTGTAAAGCTACATTTGGCCAACCGCAGCCTTGTATTACTTGTATTAAAAGCCCGCCTTAAAACTCAAAATATTTATACAGTCGAAAACATTAAACTTTTCAAACTTCGTTTTACGTATAAAAATAAATTAAATAATTATTGCTTTTCAACCTACAGAATGTCAAAGAATAATTTTCGTTAGCTTTCAAAAATGCACAAATATTCAGATACATACAATAAGACAGGCAAAAGCACAAACTCAAAACACCAAATCTGTTATTCTTCCTTGTTCGTACACAATTTTTGTATACAAACAACTCGCTGTCATGTAGTTGTTTTACTTACTCTAAGCCTATTTCCTATACCGTCACTTGGCAAAAACAAAGATATGAGCCAGTGTGCTACAGAAAAAATATATTTCAACTCTCTATCCACACTTCACCACACTGTTAAGACTCTGTTGTTCACCGGGCATGTAAGAAATGCCATAGGTGACTACCCTGTTGGCTTGCAACCGTGAGAGCGAGAGAAAATTGCGTCTCTATATAGATACTCTCTGGTAGCTCCGGAGTCCCAGGGACGAGTTCCCCCGCAGTCCGCACAATCGATATATCGATAACATTTCGACGTCTCACTAAGTGTATTTTTCGGCCCTGTTTCTACTACAGTTGCTTTTTCCAATTCTGCTTTTTCCCGAAAAAGCAGCTTTTTCCCTGACCGATAGTATCGATTATTTTAGTCTTTTTCTGCCTATCGATGTGTGATTTTCCCCAACTATCACCACTAGCCAGCTGTTTTTTGAACAAATGAAATTGGCTGGCTTAATAAATATTGAACAAATTCATGATTTTCTCCACGTTTTGTAAACTAATCAGCATTTAATACATATTTCGTTTAGCGATCTGTGGATTGAACTATTGCACTTCTGGACGATCTAGCTGGCGTACATGCTGCACTGGCGGCCACCGCCTCCTCCTTCGTAAGCTCTCTTCTAGCCGACCACTTTCTCTGCAGCTGCTCGGCTTTGTAAAACTCTGCATGCAATTGCAAGCTGACACCTTCAGATAGCTGAGCCCTGTGGACAGAAGGACGTTGGTGCGCAGCAGGCGTCAACGACGGTGCACAGATCCTCTCACTTTCTAAATTCGCTTCATGTTTTAACGGAAGCGGAGGCGGAGTGGTCGGTGGCGGGGCGTATATCTTTCTCCTCCGGGGGCGCGACCGCCTCCACTCTCCTCAGGGCCAGGTGATGAATTGATCATAGAGACTTGTTTAAGAGACGGTTGATGCGTCTGCATCCGAGTTGTGGCTTTAGTCTATGAGATTCCAGTGGACTGAAGTGGTTCCTGCCAGTTCCTCCAGTCAAGCGGCTGCCTGGCAGAATTATTACAAATAGAAAATTATAATCTTAGTAAACATTGGTTTGAATTTTGAATTGAATTTAGTTTTCCGCCAAATCAAAACGTAAACAAAAAACAGCTGTTGCCGTTCACGATAGTGAACGTGAATCACGTGAATCGTGAATCACGAAAAGCAGAAAAGGTGTTTCTACTAGGAAAAAGTGCTTTTCAGCACTATCGTGAACGGCAACAGCTGTTTTTTGTTTACGTTTTGATTTGGCGGAAAATTAAATTCAATTCAAAATTCAAACCAATGTTTACTAAGATTATAATTTAAAAAGCTAGACATTATTTTCTATTTGCAATAATTCTGCCAGGCAGCCGCTTGACTGGAGGGCTGAACCACTTCAATCCACTGGAATCTCATAGACTGAAGCCACAACTCAGATGCAGACGCATCAACCCGTCTCTTCAAAACAAGTCTCTATGATCCCGAATTCATCACCTGGCCCCGCCAAAGGAGGTGGAGGCGGTCGCGCCTGGAGGAGAAAGATAAATCTGGGTATACGCCCGCCACCGACCAACTCCGGCCTTTTGCTAAAAACATGAAGCGAATTTAGAAAAGTTCCGTCGCTGACGCCACTGCCAACACTTCTCTCATCTGAAGGTGTGCAAAGCGTTTTACAGCTCTTTGCGGTGGCCGCCAGCTACGTCCGCAATAGTTCAATCCACAATCGAAATATGTATTAAATGCTGATTAGTTTACAAAACGTGGAGAAAATCATGAATTTGTTCAATATTTATTAAGCCAGCCAATTTCATTTGTTCAAAAACAGCTGGCTGGGGAAAATCACACATCGATAGGCAGAAAAGACTGAAACAATCGATACTATCGAACAGGGAAAAGCAGAATTGGAAAAGCAACTGTAGTAGAAATAGGGCCTGAGAAGTCTCAGAACGCTTCGCTCTCGGTTCTCTCCTCTCTTTTAGCAGACTGTTGTTTTAACAGCTTCATTTCGACCCCATCTACATGTTATCTGAGCAGATGCTCGAAAAGTGTTCCAAAGCAGTGCGAGAGTGAGAGGGTGACTATTGACCTCTGTTTTGACTCAATGCTTAGAACACTTTTCGAGCATCTGCATACTTAACCTGACATTTTTACATGTTAATTAAAATTTACATGGTAACACTTTTCAGCTATTTTTAGCTTTTTTAAAGCTGTAAACACGCCAAAAATAGCTTAAAATTAGCCAAAAATAGCTTCAAAAAGGCTAAAAAGCTACGAATGTTTTAGCTATTTTTTAGCGCCGCCAAAATAGAAAATTCGAAGTACCCGCAAGGTGTCGTAGCCCGAATTTGGTCCAAAGCGCCGCCAAAGTACCCGCAAGGTGGAGTAATAGTATTATATTATATTTTAAAATTTATTATACAAAATATTATATTATATTATAGCATACTGTACTATATCAATTGACATATGTTTAAACGATTGCGCTTGTATGTTATGTTATCTTTAACATTTTTGCTCCCCCACACTGTCGATTTTATGTTATTTTTAAAATTTGTGCTCTCCCACGCGTCCCACGCAAACTAGGGTTGTGAAAATAGGTAAAAAATATATAAAAATATCATCCGGTTTTTTGTAATATTTATCACCAATCAATCACCAATCAACATTATCAAAAAAATAAAAAAAAATATTTCGATAATAATATTTATTTTTGCGTAACAAATATCGATATATTGATATTTCGATACATTATCAACAAGCCTAAACATCGATACTATCGATAGCGATGTTTTTTCATCTTATAACTCTCAACTCTAGCTCAGTCTCTCACCTCTAGCCTAGGCAATTGTAATTGTTTTTTGAAGTGGAGAAAATCGCAGTAGATTTAATTAAATGTTCAATATGTTTGCCAGTAAAGTGATGATTTGGCTTTTGTTATGTGGCGCAGGTATGTAAAAAGTGAAAAACTAAAAGAACCTAACCCTTCAACACACCGTGAAAAAAACTGCGTCGCGCTGAATGCCTTTGTTCAATGTGCTTATTCATCGCAAATTATTTACATATTTGTATTTGTCGTTTATCTTCCTTCGCCATTTGCCATCTCACTCGCGCTTAAGCACGTAACCCTCTCGGACAACCTGATTGTAGTTTTTATCAGCGAAAAAACTGTTTAAGGAGTTTGCCAGCAGCGAACAAAGAGAGTTGAGTAATTCGCTTGCACTGCAAATGCTCAGTTTTATCGGGCTTTATCCATTTGTCTGCCGCCCCTCTAACAAAATGGTGGTTTTGAATGCATCAGCCCCCGCCCCTTCTACCCTGGAATCAGGCTACCTGCATTTATAGAAATTCAGCTATGTACATAAATACATATGTATGTATGTGCATAGATAAAGCAATTCTCCTGGTCTTCTTCCTGCTTTATTTTTAATATTAATTTCTTTACTTTTTCCTCGACATTATCAGCTACGTAATTACATTTGAATCGTAGCCGTCTATCTCCCCATCTATCGTTAGACCGCCTATTGTTCTAGCTCTGATCGGCGCGTCTGCCATGGAGTGTAGTTGCCTCTCCGAACTTCGTACTCCTCCGCTCTTGGTATATGTCACATGCAGTCTCAGATTTCTTGTGGTTTTGAATTATTCAGGCTAGTTTTCCACTTCTAATCTCGTGCCGCCCCTATTTGCGATTAATTTCACAACAACAAAGTTCCCCTTATGTGACACACAATAGAGCGGTCAAATACACATGTATGTACATACATACATACATATGTATGTATGCATGTATTTAACTGATAGTTGACAAGGGCAAACAAGAGGAGGGAACGGAAAAATAATAATAAAAGTTAATAATTTTAAAAGTTCTAATTTGAATCATTAGGGTTATTAAATAGTTTTAACTATTTTTCCTAATCTAAGCCAATTAAGGCATTATAGAACAAACAACTAAAAACCTTTGATTGTAGGCTTAATACTTTAATAATAATTTTATTAAGAAGAAAACATGGAGTTGAAAAAAAGACCCAACAAAAATGGCAACCAATTCTTAGCTTTTTCTCGGTTCTTGTAAAGTAAATATGTTTTCTATGAGCGATTTATTTTTCTATTCTTGCCTTAAATTTAATTACATGTCGTCTAACATGTCGTACAGCGCAGATCGTCGTTTGTCTTTCCTCTGTCTGTTTGAGGGCTTAACTTGCATTTAAAGGTCATCTCTCTGTACTGCTGCATTACGGAACGACGACATTGAACTAGAACTGGTACGATGGGAGGATTCGTACATAAATCACACGCCAAGTACAAAACTTAGAAGTAGGTCCCTATCTCGTTTAGGAAAGACCTCTAGACTCTAGGCCCTAGAGTCTAGGCGCATTTCGTATTTTTCATATTCCAATTTGTATTTTGTTATAAAACTCATGACTCATGAAGCATTAGTTAGAGCAACGAAATATATAAATTTATAATTTATTTTTGTAAATCTGTAGAGAATGTAATAATTTTAGGATCGGGTTTTCTGAGATCAGAAAACTCGATTGCAGCAGTTAATTATTATTTTGGATTTCCATTTATTGGTCACTTCCGGCATTTCCTTCGCATTATCTCTTTAATTCATATGTATGTATGTATGTATGTGTCGCCACCAGATGTCAGTTATATTCATGTATATTCCACTCCTATCATTTGCAAAACCAAATAAACTCGCAAACAATATATCAATCAGCGCAAAGTGAGTCATATTGTGATAATTTGTAAAGGGTTTAGGGGGTAAAAGCAGAACAAAGAAAAATACAGCGATTAAAAATACTTTGTGCATATACTTTGTGTATAAGTATTTAAAAAAAAATCTTTTATTATGCTGGCCCTTAAAAATATTGAAAGCATTTTCAGAAACGCTAAAAAAATAAATTAAAAGAGTTTGAAAAAAAATTAGAGGTATTAAAAAAGATATATCAAAATTATCTTCTTTCAGTTCTGTCTCAAAATGTTATTAGTTTAAAGGATGCCCAGTTTGGTACTCCCGATGCGCCTTTAGAAGAGTCGACGACCTCTAGCACGTCCACATCAACCTCAACAGTTAAACCAACTAGCTCTAGCTCAACATCGACGACCACCACCACGACAACCTCCACCACAACTAGCACTGAGCCACCAAAGACGACAACCACACCAGCTCCAGTGCCATCCACTACCCATGCCCCCCAGCCATATCCGTCGCCCTCCGTGGGCACTTGGAATGCCTCCTGCATTTTGCTCCGAATGGCAGCCCAGGTTAACTTCACCTATGAGGCCAAGGGTAAGAAACAAAAACCTTTTCTTCTTAAGAGGTTTTTAAATCATTTGATTTAAGATCCAAATTAAAGCGCTAAAATTAAAAACGTTATTTAATAATACTCAAAAGATTTGAATAAATTATTTGTACTTGAAAAAGAAACTGGCAGCTTTGTCCTATTCAATGATTAAGTTTAACCTTCTGGCTCTCTTCTTAGATGGAAATCTCACTCATGGACTTTATAATATTCCGAGCAACGCCTCAATCGGAGATAGTGTTTGTCAGAGCAAGACAGTTCAGGCAATTCAACTAACCTGGGGACCCAATTCATCCAAACAGTCGTTCCTTATGTTCTTCGACAACAAGAACGACAGCATTGTGCTATCTTCGATTCAAATCCATCTGACTGTGCTTAATGAGGACTTCCCCGATGCTAAGGGTAGGCAAAAATTATATAATACGATTGTACATGAATATATAAACCCTTTTGGTGAATTCTTTTAGAAAACCAAACGATTCAGCTAATTCATCGCGGTACTGAGGAATTCAAAGCGCCCGAGAAGATGTCGTACCATTGCACACGTGTACAGATGCTAAATTTAACAGAGACTGTGGATTCAAAACCTTTGATTGGTTGGATTAGTGTAAGTCAAGTTCAAGTGGAGGCCTTCCGGACGACTAACGCTACGGGATTTTCCGCCGTGCACGATTGCGACAGCTCCGAAACGTCAGATGTCGTGCCCATCGCCGTTGGAATTGCTTTAGCCGCCCTGATTTTGGTTGTCCTTATCTCGTATCTGTGCGCTAGGCGTCGCTCCACCTCTCGCGGCTATATGAGCTTCTAAATGGAGTAAAGGGCATTATCTTATCTTTGGGGAAAGTTAGAAATTGAACGGAATTGAAAGAGAGTATGTTAGAGGAAAAGCGTTAGAGAGAAAATTAAGATTGATTTTGATAATTGGTAGCTGTCTGTGAATATGAAGAACATCCCATTTTGTTTTGTAAATTCTGATTTGTAAAACTTAAAGCGGATTGTTTTCGTATATGTTTGCGTATTACGAGCTGGAATGGAATACTTTTTGGAAACGGCAGACGAAAGTGTGAAGAATATCAAATAGTAGGATCTATAAATCTGTTTATGATGTACACGTGTACCGTCAAAAGTTTGTATTGTAAAATTAATTTAGCAGACACCGACCGACGCGTCATTCAATTACAAGAACCATTCTCTTATAACCAAAGGAGTGAACCCCAAAATTTTAAATATGCCATATGAGCACACATTTTACCAAATAAATTAATCACGTAAATGTAATTAGCGTGTCATTTAATAATAAAGGTAAAAACGGGCGATGATCTCGACGCTTTGGCTTGGGTAAGACGATGGTTATTTACTATGCGTAAATTGTATGATATCAACGGTGTTTTATAACTGATTTGTCATTTAAAATTTTAAAACGTAATAACATCAGAATTAAACAATGTATTATTGCCCCTAAAAGCGTAATAAAGATAATATTTAAACCTGAACTACATTTTCTTTAGCTTAAATATAATTAGCGTTTGGGTCCATAATAAGAACCTTACTGAAAGGGTATACAAACTTCGGTTTACCGAAGTTAGCTTTCTTTCTCGTTTTTATACCCTTGCAGCAGGGTTCGTAACTGTTATAATTTTTAAAATAAAAGTTGTAAAATAAGAGTTATTTTTTGACTTTAAAAAAATAATTGCAAAATAACTGTTATTTTTGATTTTTAATAAAAAAGTTAAAAATAATTCTTATTTTTCAATTTTTATATAAAAGTTGAATCATAACTCTTATTTGTAATGTTTGTCAATTTTATTTTGAAAAATTGAAAATAATATTCTTCAATTTTATTTTAAAATTGAAAATAAAATTGCAATAACTTTTGAACGGAGCGGTTTATTTGAAAGAACGAGATAACTTTCAATCTACGTCTGAATACCTTTCGTTGGATGTATGTATGTATGCATGAATTTTACCATATGACAAGTGCATGTACATATTTATGTATATATCATATGGTAAATTATAATACATTATATACATTATAATACATCAAACGAAAAGTATTGAGACGTAGATTAAAAATATCTTTCGATCTTTAAAATAAACCGCTCCGTTCAAAAGTTATTGCAATTCACTTTATTTTCAATTTTAAAATAAAAATTGAAGAATAAGATATTTTCAATTTTCAAAATAAAAATTGACAAATAATTCTTTTTGGCAATTTTTATTTTTAAAAATTACAAATAAGAGTTATGATTTAACTTTTATATAAAATTGAAAATAAGAATTATTTTTAACTTTTATTAAAAATCAAAAATAACAGTTAAAAAGATTAACAAAATAAAATTGCAAATAAAAGTTTATCCTATTTGTGCAATGTCCTTAAAAAATAAGTTATACATAATTTTCCTATCGTCGCAGCTAATTTTTTTGGCTCCAATTTTTATTTATCTCATAACTGTTATTTGCAACCCCTGCCTTGCAGAGGGTATTATAATTTTGCCATGATATTTGCAACGCAGTGAAGGACGCATCTCCGACCCCATAAAGTATATATATTCTTGGTCAGCATCACCAGCCGAGTCGATCTAGCCATGTCCGTCTGTCTGTCTGTCTGTCTGTCTGTCTGTCCGTCTGTCTGTCGGTTTCTACGCGAACTAGTCTCTCAGTTTTTGAGCTATCGGGCTGAAATTTTCAGCATAGTTTTATTTCTTTAGCACGCAGTATATATGTCGGAACGGCCGAAATCGGACCACTATATTTTATAGCTGCCATAGGAATGATGGCGAAATTAGTGTAAAAATAATTTTAATTTATATATAGATATAGTCTTTATTTATAGTTCTAGAATTACGGTTTTTATTTCATTAAGATCGGACAACTATATCATATAGCTGCCATAGAAGGGATCGGTCGATTTATATAAAATGTAAAATTCTACGTGTAAAATCTAAAATTTTTCAAAATTTACATAATTTGACATTTTTTTTAACATTACCAAAATGGATCGATTTTCAATGATCCAATTGCAGACTGCAAGGGTATACAAACATCGGTTTACCGAAGTTAGCTTTCTTTCTCGTTTTATATACAACCCTAGTCAAAATTATTTTCACTACACACAATTATTTGCACATCCCAACTTCTTTTAGTTGTTGTTCTTGTTAAACAATTTCCCTGAAATAAATGTTATCGCGTAGCTTGAACTATGCTGAAGCAACACAAAAAGAAATGCAAAAGATAGCGGTTCATAGGACAAAGCTAAAAGCTCATGAAAACAAGAATGAAAGCTATCTTCGGTAGACCGAAATTTGTATACCCTTGCAGTCTGCAATTGGATCATTGAAAATCGATTCATTTTGGTTACAGTTAAAATAATATCTTAGCCTTGCATCTTACATATAGAATTTTACATTTTGGTTACAGTTGAAAAAATATCTTAGCTCGCATCTTACATATAGAAATTTAAATTTTCATTCGTTTCTATGGCAGCTATATGATATAGTTGTCTGATCTGAATAAAATTAAAACCGTAATTCTATTACCGTAAGAAACTTGTATATCTTGAAATTGATTGACATACGTTGAAAAACAAAAAAGTTAAAATTTTGTTTACATTAATTTCGCCATTGTTCCTATGGCAGCTATACGATATAATGGTCCGATTTTGGCCGTTCCGACATATATACTGCGTGCTAAAGAAATAAGACTATGCTGAAACTCAGCCTGATAGCCTTTAAACTGAGAGACTAGTTCGCGTAGAAACCGACAGACGGACTGACAGACGGACATGGCTAGATCGACTCGGCTGGTGATGCTGATCAAGAATATATATACTTTATGGGGTCGGAGATGCCTCCTTCACTGCGTTGCAAATATCATGGCAAAATTATAACACCCTATGCAAGGGGATAAAAAGATTATCAGTTGTCAGAAGTATTTGCACACGTTTTCGGTGCGTCAAAATTATTTTTACAATGCAATTTCTTCATTAGTATTCGGTTTGCAGCGACAAGTGGCGGTTCGTTTGCTCTAATAAATTCAATTCAGTGAAAATTCAATTAAAATAATCATTTATCTTTTACATTTATCCAAACCAAATGCCTAAAACAAGGGAGTTAACCCTCGAGCTCTGGGCTGAAATTGTTACTAATTTTAAAGCCGGTATTTCAGCAGCTGAAATCGCTAAATTGTATAAAATGTGTCTACTACTTAGTAAACAAGTGAGAAAGCTACAGTCGAGTGACCGACTGTGAGATACCCGGTACCCAAAGTATTGTCCGTGAAATTAAATAGCCCACGGACATGGAAAAAACAAAAAGTTGACAAATAAAGATAAATGTTACTAAAAACATGTTGAGCAACGTTCAAAAAAGACAAATTCTGCAGCTGTACGCAGCTGCATTACGAATTTATACTGCGCCCCAAAGCACGCAACACTTTTTATACCCGGTACCCATAGGGTACAAGGGTATTATAAGTTAGTGCCAACCGAGAATGTATGTAACACGCAGAAGGAGAAATCTCCGACCCTTTAAAGTATATATATTCTTGATGTCCGTCTGTCTGTCCGTGTGAGACAACAGATCTCAGGGACTATAAGAGCTAGAGTTACCAAATTTGGTGACAACATTGGAATCTGTTGCACGCAGATCAAATTTGTTTTAAAATTTGGCCACGCCCACTTTCGTCCCCGAAAATGAACTGTAAAAATCAACTGTAAAAATCAACCGAAAATCGGCGTAAAATAAATAGATAGTCTTAATAAATAGGCAATCATGGACGTGTTTCCATGTTCATGTGCTGTTTATTTTTAGCCACAATGCTTTGGGTACCGGGTATCTTACAGTCGGTCGATTTTAGCTTTCCCACTTGTTTCACTATTGCCTTTGTGGCTCTGAAGAAGAAGAGCATTCAGAGAAACTTTATTGTTTAATAACTTCCATGTTTATCATCTGATTTTACTCAAATTTTCAGAAAACGTTCGCAAGTGCCTACTTATTTATTTTATCTATTTCCTTAAGTCAAAAATTACGACTATAGCTTATATAAAGTTTTTTACGATTTTCGGGGGCGGAAGTGGGCGTGGCCAAATTTTAAAACAAACTTGATCTGCGTGCAACAGATTCCAATGTTGTCACCAAATTTGGTAACTCTAGCTCTTATAGTCTCTGAGATCTGTTGTTTCACACGGACAGACAGACGGACAGACGGACATGACTAAATCAACTCGGCTGGTGATGCTGATCAAGAATATATGGGGTCGGAGATGCCTCCTTCTGCCTGTTACATACATTCTCGATTGGCTTTAACTTATAATACTCTTGTACCCTATGGGTACCGGGTATAAAAAGATCGATACTGCTGGCACTTTAAAAAATAAGAAAAGATCAGGCCGAAAACCTGTGTTGGACCAAAGACAATGCAGGTACTTACTAGGAGTTGTAGCGAGCAATCCAAGTACAAGTCCAGTAAAAATTGTCCAAGAATCAAAAAATAATTAAATAAAATAAGTGATTCTACAATTCGTCGCAGGCTAAGAGAAGCTGATTTCAATACATATGTTGTCCGCAAAGTGATTGACATTACACCAACCAACCGAACAAAACGCCTTCAATTTGCATTGGAATATATTAAGAAGCCTATTGACTTTTGGTTTAATGTTTTGTGGACGGATGAGGCTGCATTTTAGTACCAGGGGTCCTACAGTAGGGTGTATCGAAAATCAACTTTTTTTGATTTTCGATGACGCTGGGTGCGGAAGAGTTGTAAAACCATGTCAAATGAAAGCACAAAAAATTTCAGACCGAAAGGATTATATTTACTATCCCCGCAACGTCCTTGAAATTTCGAAATTTTCATGATTATATGCAAATTTGCTCGTAGCTTTGCACGGCGGCCTGAAGATCGGTAGGGCAACATTTGAACTTTAAAAGGTATAAAATGAGTCCTAAAATACCCTGGAAGCGATTGGTCCAACCAAGATTTATATCAAAGTTTAAAAAATTTGGTTGAAAAATTGTCGAAAATTTGTGATTTTACTGAATTTCAGCAAATGCGGTGCCCCAATCGAATTGTACCCGCCTACAACTTAGAAGGTTCCTTATCCAGAGGTTGATGGCAGGATGCGTGCTGGTCGCTTCTAGGCGTCCAATTTTGCTGATATGTTGAAAAACTCTCCGAGAGCTTATTCCTTATTATGTAGGGCTCTCTCTATAGTGGCTACTAACGAATGCAGTGCCGTTTCTACTGATTTCCCTTTGGTGTAGGCATGGTTGGTCGAGATTAGTCTCCCTACATTATTTCTGATGTGTAGGTCCAGCAGCTTTTCGAGTGTTTTTAGTAAAAATGAGGTGAGGCTTATCGGTCTGTAATCCTTGGGGCTCATGTTGCTGCACTTTCCTGCTTTTGGCAGGAAGACAATCCGAGAGGTCCTCCATTGGATATGGATATAGCCCATACTCAAGCAGGCTGTGTACATTGCAGAGAGCCATGGGGTGATCCGTTCTTTAGTCACCTGTAGCTTGGGTGGAAATATACCGTCTAGTCCAAGTGCTTGATACCCGCAAAGGAGTCTATAGCCCAGTGGATTCTTCTAGAGGATAGTAGATCAGTTGGGGGGTTTTCGTCTCCGGTTACCAGGTATTGGTGCACATTGGCATCCGAAACCTCCGTGCATCCGGGGAAGAATGCTTGCATTAGTGCTGTTGGGGCCTCTTCGCTGCTTACAGTCCACTGGCCGTCGTCGAGTTTGAGCTGGCTCTGTACTGTGGTTGCTTTCGATATTGGAGTTTCTCCACGAGTTCCTTTGTGCCGCGTAATTCCTTCTTTTATTCCCTAAGTAGGGTTTTGTATTCCTCATTGGTCGTATCGTCTTTCGCCTTTTTTGCGATTCTGAAAAATTCTCTGAGGTTGTTCCTTTGGTGCGATAGGTCCTTGTTCCACCAGGGTGGCTTGGTCCTCTTTCTAGTTCTTGATATTTGGCATGATGTGTGAAACGCTTCTAGAGGGTCCTCTACGGACGTTTCAATGTCTTCCGCAGATTTTACTACGCCCGGATGAGTCACGAGTCGTCACATGATTGTCTTTTCAAACTTTTCCCAGTTTGTATTCAGTTTTGGTGAGTGGTTGAAATCACATTCAAATTGAATGTACTTAACATATGGTCTGAGAATACATATTGATAGACACACCCCATCAGCCATATATGTAATTATTATGTATTTCCAGGTGGAGTGCTTTGATGATGCCTACTTAAAGGTTTACTGTAGCTTTCATAAACGTCATCTGCACTAAAAAGAATCTTTGTTTGCTTTAGCTCTGCTTTACTGAGATTATGCTGAATATATATTGTTTATTTATTAAGCTTACAGTGTACAAATACAATTATATTGTTTATGGAACGCAGATGAGTTTTTCTGTAAGGGTGAACCTGGGATACAAATATTTTTAAATTCAACCCGCGAATAGATATATAACCATTCACCACAAGTCGTTGTATTGTACTTCTTACTTTCGGGTGAATTTAGTAAAGAGGAAGACACAACGTGCGCGCAATCAACGTGTTTGTTGTGTTGTTGTAGTTTTCCTTCGATTTCGGTTAAAAATATAATCTTGAGCCTGATTAAGGTTAAATAATAATGGAAAGTGAACAGCCAGCGGCTGTGAATGCAACGGCTTCAATTAAAAACGTACAAACTGCAGAGACGCCCACAAACCTATCAACAGAAACTAGAATTGATGGGTGTCAGGTGGAAAAAGAATTTTAAGGAATTCTATAAAATAGAAAGCCGCACACTCTAGGTAGCAGTGGGGATCGTCGCCATTTATGAGGAAAATATAAATAATTAAATTGGCGTTTCTGAAATATGTATGTATAAATATATCATATAAGAAACTATTTTAAAAATTACATTTGGTCTCTCAAGACTCTCCATCTCGAAACCATCGTACTCAGCCCCGTTACGAGTGTTAAATCTAGTACATTTGACGAGGTGGGGCCTACGTATGTATGATCCTCCTTCACATTTGCTACAGATAAATTGGTTGAAAGTATAATAGTGAAAAGTTTGGCCAGGACAAGAAAAGGTAAAAGCAGTCAAGAATTTTCCATTGCCCAAAAACATAAGAGGAGTACAGGCGTTTCTTGGTCTGACCGGCTATTTCAGAAAATTTATACCGGATTACGCCTTACTTGCCAGACCACTGACACACTTGCTGAAAAAGGAAGGAGCAGTTTCGAAATCCAAGCAGTAAAAAACTAAAGTCGGCTTTAACAAACGAACCAGTTTTAAAAATCTTTGAACAGAACGCAAAGACTCAGTTGCACGTAGACGCGTCAAAAGACGGTTTTGGGGGTACACTTCTCCAGCAGCATGAAAACAAGTGGCATCCTGTTTTGTACTGGAGCAAAAAGACAACTACCCAGGAAGAAAAATTGCACAGTTACTTTTTAGAAGTCAAAACCGCCTATTTAGCTACCAAAAAGATGCGACATTACCTTATGGGCATCGAGTTTGATCTTGTTACGGACTGCGCAGCGGACAACAAAAAAAGACGTCCCTCGAGAAGTAGTACAGTGGCTATTGTATCTACAAGATTTTTTATGTACCATTGAACATCGAGCTGGCACTAGAATGAAGCATGTGGATAGTTTGAGCCGTTTCCCAGTTATGGTAGTCGCATCAGAAGTTCAGTCCCAAATTCTAAGAGCCCAGAAAAAAGATGTACACCTAGCCGCAGTAGCAGAGATTCTTAAGCAGAAACCCTATGCACACTTTACGATGAAAAATAACTTAATCTACAAGCAAGTTGGCGGAGTAGAGTTGCTAGCGATTCCAAAGTGTATGGAGAAGGAAATTATACGAACAGCACATAATTTTGGTCATATTGCAGCTAAAAAAAACTATGCATGTAATTCGTCAGGAGTATTTTATACCCCATTTGGACAGAAAAGTGGCAGAATTTATCTCTAGAAACCTCGGAAAGCAGGAAGATTACTTACATTGCATAGATGAAGGAGACAAGCCGCTTACAACCCTCCATGTTGATTATTTAGGATCTTTGGATATAACTGTCAAGAAGTACAAGTACATATTCGCAGTTATAGATGCATTTTCAAAGTATACCTGGATTTATCCCAATAAATCGACGAATGCTCAAGAAGTTATTAAGCGTCTAAGTTCATGGGTAACAATTTTTGGAAACCCACACCGTATTATCAGTGATAAGGGAGCAGCTTTCACATCTAAGCTATTCAAGGAGTTCTGTTCTGCTGGCAAGATTGAACACATAGAAAATACTACAGGGATCCCGAGAGGCAACGGGCAAATAGAAAGAGTTAATAGGGTCATAATATCTGTTTTGTCTAAATTGTCTGCAGCAGAGCCATCAAAATGGTATCAGTATACTTCACAGGTGCAGCGGGCAATTAATGCTCATGTGCACTCATCAACGAAATTTACTCCGTTTGAAATTTTGTTCGGAGTTAAGATGCGAACCGAGTCAGATATGAACAGGCGTTCAGAACGAGCGCAACCGAATAAGAGCAGAGGCCAGAGTCCAGATCGAAAAAGCACAACAAACATACAAGCGCAATTTTGATAAAAAACGAAAAGAACACTACGGCTATCAACTAGCAGACTTAGTGGTTATCCGAGTTACACAATTTGTAAATGGAAAAAAGTTGTCCAACAAATTTATTGGACCCTACGAAGTCATCAAAATAAAGCGAAACGGCAGATATGATGTCCAGAAATCTGCTGAGTTCCTGGGCCCGAATCAGACTTCAACCTCGGCTGATTCAATGAAATTGTGGCGTTACTTTGGCTGCAATGACGATGAGGACGACGATACTGGGGGAGCGTCTGGGTCAGATGATGATCAGGATGGCCGAGTATAAGGTGGCATCACTACGATCACCTAACCAGCTGACACACCTATCCCTGACACTCACCGAACACTATCCAGTTTTTCCACCCATGGCAAATTGGCCATATTCAAGAAGGATGAAGTTAGCAGCACCGAAGAGCAGGAAGTCGAGAATGTACGAAACCGAGAAGTAGTCGTGGTAGAAGAAAAGTCGTAAAGCAGAGAAAAGTCGCAGAAGGAGAACACATTAAAGTTGAAAGTCGTTTAAAGTTGTCGCGAACTTAAATCTGTACCAACCTAATCATATATCATTTATCTGTTCGGCATTATATAATTCTTAATACAAACTTAATATTACTTAATAAATCTTACATATATATTTTATATTATTATGAAATTATTATATATTATATGCCTCCATACAGCCGGAACTGCCTAATCCTCTCCAGAAACTGGCCATTTACAGCCGGCACTACCTTTTTCTCTCCAGAAACTGGTCATTTACAGTCGGCACTGCCTGATCCTCTCCAAAAACTGGTCATTTACAGCCTCCCTCTATCAATTGTACATAATTTTTTTACCCAGTGTCAAATAATTGAGAATGATTGGTTGTTAAACTAAGAACTTTTGTGTAATAAATTGATATTTATTCGGTCTTAAATGAAGTCAATTTTGCACTTTCCTTGAGCATAAAATATTTTCAAAACCGGGTTAAGCTAGCCGATTTTCGTTTTTTTTTAAGAAATCGGATTAAAACTTAGTAAATGGTCTTTTAATTTAAATATAGCCATACATTCCAAATTATCCGAATTTCGTTGTTTTTAAAAACTTAACTTAAGGTGTTACGCCACCCTCACAGCCTTAATACATGGAATAAAAGCACATATTTTTTCTGAAGAACCTATAGGTAAAATTGAAAAGTTTGTATAAATATTGTATATGTAGATCAGTGGTGCCCAGGCAATACATTGATATGATATAATTGCATTTGCAATAAATTGAACGTAGGGATAGATACGAAAAAAATAGCTAACTTATTTTTACGTTGTATAACATAGGGCTAGAATGTAAAATTTGTCAGCACTGGTGGAATGTAAGTTTTCTGACTCCCAAGTCGGGCCGTGGGCGGAGAATTGAGTGGAACGTTTTTTTTTTAATACGTGCGCTGGTGTACATGATTCCGGAATAACGGTGAGTCGAAAAATTCCAATTTATATATATAATATTATGTTATGTTTAAAAATGTACTCGCTTTGGTGCATCATAGGATCATTACTAATAATTTTTTTTAATAAATAAAAAAAATTTAAGAAATATATTTCGACTGTAGTCAATGCACAGTTGGAGCAAATCTAATAGAAATTACCTAACAAATTGAAAAAATTTTATTTAGACCACTAGGCTACACCTATAGCATTAGCTCCTGTGACGATTGTCATGCTTTCAATGCGTTTCATTTTGACAAAAAAAAATTTAATTTTTTTCAGAATAAAAATCTTAAAAAGCGTCTTAGAAGGGTGCAGCATGATGGAATTGAATTATTCTTCTTTCTTTTTATACCCTTGCAGAGGGTATAATTTTGCCATGATATTTGCAACGCAGTGAAGGAGGCATCTCCGACCCCATAAAGTATATATATTCTTGATCAGCATCACAAGCCGAGTCGATCTAGCCATGTCCGTCTGTCTGTCTGTCTGTCCGTCTGTCTGTCTGTCCGTCTGTCTGTCCGTCTGTCGGTTTCTACGCTAACTAGTCTCTCAGTTTTTGAGCTATCGGGCTGAAATTTTCAGCATAGTCTTATTTCTTTAGCAGTATATATGTCGGAACGAAATCGGACCACTTTATCTTTTAGCTGCAATAGGAATGATGGCGAAATTAATGTAAAAAAAATTTTAACTTCTCTGTTTTTTAACGAATTTCTATAAACTTCGAGATATAGTCGTTTTTTATAGTTCTAGAATTACGGTTTTAATTTCATTAAGATCGGAGAACTATATCATATAGCTGCCATAGAAGCTATCGGTCGATTTATGTGAAAATATAAAATTCTACATGTAAAATTTACAAAATTTGCATAATTTTAACATTTTTTTTTAACATTACCAAAATGGATCGATTTTTAATGATTCAATTTCAGACTGCAAGGGTATACAAGCTTCGGTTTACCGAAGTTAGCTTTCTTTCTCGTTATTATCTTAAATTAACTACTGAGGTAAAGTTGGAAAGTAGAGATCTCAAATTAAACCTTAGAACATAAGAGAAGGGTACAGCATGACGGAATTGAATTATTCTTCTTTCTTTTTATTATCTTAAATTAACTACTGAGGTAAAGTTGGAAAGTAGAGATCTCAAATTAAACATTTGAACATAATTTTTTATAAAATTGTTATACCCTTGCAGACGGTATTATAATTCTGTCATGATACTTGCAAAGCAGTAAAGGAGGCATCTCCGGCCCATAAAGTATATACATATGTTCTTAAACAGCATCACCAGCCGAGTCGATCTAGCCATTTCTGTCAGTCTGCCTGCCTGTCGATTTCTTCGCAAACTAGTCTCTCAGTTTGTGAGCTATGGGGCTGAAATTTTCAGCATAGTCTTATTTCCTGGCAAGCAGTATACATGTTATAACGGCCGAAATCGGACCACTATAACCTTAAGTTAATGAAAAAAAAATTACAACTTATCTTTTTTTTAACGTATTTGTACCGTTTTAGACTAACTGTTTTAATTTCATTAAGTTCGGAAAACTATGTATATCATATAGCTGCCATAGAAGCGATCGGTTAATTTATATGCAAATGTTAATTTTTACCAAACTTAGCTTCCTTTCTTATTTTTATAATATTTAATTTAAAAATAAACAATTTTTTTTAAATAAAGATTTTATAATTTTACCAGTTTACCCAATTTCCTTTTTAACAATTTTATTTGCGCAAGTGTGTATGGGAAGTGAAACATTGCGGCAACATTTCTAGTTTACACATGTTGCTGCAACTAACTACGGGATACATGAACATATAATATATGAATATATTTTCGATTGTAGATTCGGTTGGAGTTCTCTCTGGTGAGCCCTGAACGAACTGGTTGCAGGGTGTGGTGAATATCTGGTATTGACGGCTGCCCCTCAATGTTCCTAGCTATCTGGAAGCAACCTCGAACAAGTGGTTGCAAAAAAAGTTATAACGAATGCGCAACATAAGTTCCTGTGTTAAAACGTATCAATTAATTCATTTAGACCGATGTTGTTGATTTAAATATTTATACTGTAAAACAGTAGAACATATGAACATAGTTACTTATTGTAAAACTTGCTTAAGGTTTTGGTGATTCTGATAATGACGACTTCCCCTCAATGTTGCTACGAGTGTAAAAAGTAACATCGAATAAGAGTTGCGTCCAACATATTTAGGTTGCATCCAACGCGTAAGTTATGTTGCAACTAACTTGCAACAAGCTGGTAGGCTGAGGTTCGCATATGATTGCTGTTTCAAATGGGTAAATGAACTAATATCGTTGCTATGAGAGCTAGTCGAGCACGTCATTAAGGAGTGAGGATGCTAAGATTGTTGTAAATGTTCGGTTAACCTAATAATGCCAAATTCGCTTAATTTAAATAAAATAATTATAAAAAAAAACCTGGGATCTTTAGACTTCTGGTCATCGACATTTATTCTTCCTACTAATCATTCACTCCAAAATATCTATTTATTTAAAATTGTAAAATTTAAGTTCAAAAAGTTGTATTAAAATGGGTGGCTTCCTAGAGTGCTAGGAACGCTGAGAAGAAGCAGTCAACATTAGATATTAATTGACACCTCGATAAGAGTCTGTCCATAGAATACGTAATCACCTATTGGGGTGAGGGACAGCGAATTATTTTTTATTATTTGGGGAGTCTTAGGCAATGATTTAATTAATTGATAGCAAATTATATACAAAAACAAGAAAATAAGTTAACTTCTCAAAGCCGAAGTTTATATACATACCCTTGCAGATAATAATACAAATAAAATTAAAGGACTCAAAAAAAATAAGAGACTAGTTTTTGTAGCAGCCAGACGGACAGACAGACGGACTGACAGACGGACACATATACTTTGTGGGGTTAGACATGCTTCCTTCACTGCGCTGTAAACCTCTGGTAAAAAACTATAATACTCTGCAAGGGTTTATACATTTTTTAATATTACTTTTTGGTTTTATGCCATCTTTATTTATTGCGTTTGTGCATTAAATTAAAAGACAAATGGCACTAAGCAAGTATTCCAAAACACTAAGAAATGTTTATTAATAAAGAGTTTTATCTTCGATTGCTATAGCTTAAAACCACGGTTCGAGTCTCGACTTGCCAACTAAAAATCGTGTGATCGAGATAAACTTGAAATAGAATTGAAATATACTTAATAACACTAACAATGGAAGACCTACATACAAACCTCTGATATCAAACAAAAAGACCTCTTAATGAGGTGAGATAAAAGTGACGATGGCACCTTCAACTTCAAAAGTTTTTAATATCAAATTTTGTGGTGATTAATAGTAACGTTAACAAAACAAAATTACGAATAATTAAATAGTTTCTAATTCCTTAGTTTCTAGGCTAGGTATTTTGCAGCTTAGTGCCGAAGACGAATTTCTATTATTATTATTTCAAAATACCGTTCTAACGACATATAGAACGTTTCTGTAGCTTTAGCCGTTTAGAAGTTATGGGCGGGGGAAATCTAGCCTAGCTAAACTAGGGGGAAAGCAAAAAAGTCGTAGACAAAAAATTATATAGTTGTTTAATATTATAAAAGTGATTCCACCACTCTAATGAGAAGAATTCATACAGAACGACAAACAGACAAACAAACACCAGGACAAACGTTTTCATTTCGGAAAGACCGTTAAAATCTTGTTTATTGAATATCTTTTGAACGGAGTATCGGATCGGAATGATTGGGTCGAATAACACGACACGTATTTAAAGCTAGATCACAACAATATCATAAATTCTGGGATTTTTGCTCCACCAGGCCAATAGATCAAGTTTAAAAAATTCTTAAATTTTCCACTTTCACACTCATTTCTCCTGAACTAATCCGTTTTTGAAAAATCTTAGTATGCAGTTTCAAAGAGAGTCAAAGAGTCTCCTTTCGCACCACAGTCACGGTGCTCCTCGTCACTACGTGGACTGCCGTCCACAGTGATATCTTTCGCTGTTCAAAAAGCAATAAGTTTATGTTTCACCCCGACGGTCGAATTGGCCCCACTCTCTTTTACTAAACTATGAACTGCAATGGTATTAAAACTTCGGGTGGTTTCCTTTTCTGTATCAATAACACTGCCCTGCAAGGGTTCTGCGAATAGAATGCGACAAGTGCTTCCAAAGCGTATTTTTTTCCCGCTGAACACGATTTCAGACTTAAAAATTTTCCATCACGTTACGTTTTTGTGAAATCAGCGGTTGAAACCCTGAAAAACAGCCAATTTTCAAATAATTACATCTAAACCCTGACGTGCTACAAACTTTGATAATGTCAGGAACTAATGGCTGAAACATGCTCTTTCAAATGAGCTCTTTGTCGATTTGATCGCATGTAACCTTTGCGCAGGGAATGTTTATACACATACATACATGCATGAAGGAAAGGTGCAAAAAAAAAAATTAAATAAAACATAACAAATTTAAATTAAAAAATTTTCAAGCCCGGATATCCTACAAAGTAGAATAAAAGGTATTATTGCAATATAAACTACATACAACTAAAAATCGTTTAAAACTGTAGTCATCTGTCAAGAAATTCGAGTAACACTTCTATTGTTTTTACTACTGGCCTTACACAATTTTACAATGAATGTATCTGGTTATAAACTTTTCCATGTGCATATGTACATATGTAGATATGAGAGGAGTATGATTTTTCCACAACTTTTTATTTTTTGCCTGACCCTTTCCTCCTCGCGCTCTTTCCTCCGGCAATCGCAATTCAATTTCATGGCTCTGTGAGTAGGACAATTTGCCCACGGTGCAAGTGCTAAATAGTTGACTGAGTTGTATATACCACCCACACTCAGAACAAAACATCCACAGGCGAGAAGGGTCAGTCAGTCGTTGATATATGTACATATGTATAGCAACAAATAAATGAACTGAAGCGTTGATAGCCTCCGTTGCATGGGCCGAGGCCAGGATCCGTACCCGACTTGTATGTAAGTTCTCCGGGACATAATGAAAACTTTTCGATCGAATGCATTTTACTCGCCTATCAGGAATGGTTAACTCTTCGGTATTGTTGCTGCAGTTGCAGCCCCAATACAAACTTACATTGGTTTATATGGTTCAGAGCAGCAAATGCAACTAAAATACACTTAACGGTTGTGTGAAAAAGCTCTTTACGTTTCCACAAATGTTACTTTAAAGAAAGATAAAAGGAGATTTATAGAAATAATAATTGGCGGAATTATATAATAACAAGTTTTTCTTTGCATTACTTAATTTATTTTTATTTTGGTTTGAAGAGACTTTGGGGATCAAAGCATCGTATCCCCATTTATTTAGGACCGCTAAACACGAATCCGTGTCCATTTTCCATCTTGCTATAATGTGAGTAAATAATTTATTATTTTCTAAAAGAAAAAGGAATGTTAAAAGTAATAAGCTTAACACACGAAAAGATATCAACTGATATACAAATTTCGTTGCAGGGTGATTGGAAGAGAAAGCTTTGACAGTCTACATCTTCTTTTGGTTACTCGACCACCAACATCCAACGTTTTCTTTCCTGAAACTTTAATCGCATTAAAATGAGGAAAATAGTTTTGTGAGGGGCACAAACCCATTTGAGTGCAATTCTTGCACTCATATCAAGTCGAATTTTAGTGTACCCTTGAGAGTTGAAATATAAATTCTATTATTATAAAGCTTTGATGATGGAGTCGGTCTTCCCGAGATAGATCATATATTTCCCTAGTCTTTATAAAATTTCGCTTTAATGTCTTAAGGCTAGAAATCTTAAACGGATAAGCCATATGCAATTTTTTAAAGACCATGACCTTGTTTGCTGTTTTTTTTTCTAATAATGCCCTTGCAGAGCGTATAATAATTTTGTCATGATATTAGCAACGCAGTGAAGGAGGCATCTCCTACTCCATATAGTGTATATATATTCTTGATCAGCATCACCAGCCGAGTCGATCTGGCCATGTCCGTCTATCTGTCGGTATCTTATATTTTTGGCAAGTAGTATATGTATATGTAATGACAATTATAATCTATACCTGCCATAAAAATTAATGGGAAAAAAATTACAACTTCTCTGTTTTTCAGCGTATTTAGAATTACGTTTTAGAATTACGGTTTTGATTTCATTAAGATCGGACAACTACATCGGACTATATCATGTAGCTGCCATAGAAGCGATCGGTTGATTTATAAGAAAATTTAAAATTCTACATGTAAAATGTAAAATATTTAGGAAAATGTTATACATTTTGAAAAACTTTGATATATTTTGAATATTTTTAAAATGGATCGATTTTCAATGATCAGATCGCAGACTGCAAGGATATACAAACTTCGACATATCGAGGCTAGCTCCCTTTCTAGTTTATATGTAAAAATAAACTTTTAAGACTTTTCATGACTTTGAAAGAATTTCAATTTTGAACATACATTTCAATAAATGGTAATTTAATAAATACTCTACTTCGGCCTGAGGACAATATCGCAGTCCAAATCACCAGTAGATTTCATGACGTTATAAATTGCTGTTAAAATCTTAAAATGTGGAATATGAATCTCAGCTTATCCTTTTTAAAAAACATAAAGTAATATAACTGTCTTGAAAGTTAACAAATGTTTAATTTAGATCTCAAAATAATATGTTAGTAATATAAATAATTCTTAAAATTTTTCCCAATGAATGGCAATAAGACAAAAAAGATTAATTTAATTTATGCATAAATTAAAACCCTTAGATCTGTTGATGAGAAGGTGGAAATGATAAAATTAGTTTCCATCATAATATGCATATGAACCAATTAAATAATGCTGGCTGTAGGTACTAATTATCCTCCCCCTGGTCAGATAATGACCATTCCAATATAAATACACAACAACACATTAGAAAATCAACGCATTAAGATGTGATACAAGACCGCAAGATGGTATTATCCGATATGAACACACCAAAACCTGTGGAATAAAAATATTTCGTTTTCAGTTTGTGTTGAAGGGGAGCAGCAGGAAAGCCGACCAGTTAGTAAATATATGCATAAGCGAAGTGGCCTCATCGGGAATAACATAAATATGGTCAAAGAATTGTTTTTACTTCGGTGGGCACACCGAGCAACGGACGCTTTCCATTTAAGCGAATGGAATTTGACTAATTGCCCCGAGAATCGGCTGTTCTCACTCTTTCAAATTGCATCTCACGTCACCAAAAACAGTCCAACTTCACAGCAATATTATTCAGTTCACATGCAGGCAGCTAACATGAAAACTGCATTAAGAATCATCTGCAGACGCAAGTTCGTGTTAAATGGATATTCTTTGACCTAGCTGAAGCTGTGGTCGTGTAAGGTAGTTAAGAATAAAGAAAATAAAAGGGAGTGCCGCATAATAAAGGTTACATAATCGTTGTGAAACTAAAATATTTTGTTGAGTTAATAAAAATGGACCATATTATCAATTTGGACATAAAGTAGCAATATGTTCACATAAAATAAATATCTAAGCAGGTAATTGTTAATAAAATAAATAATATTTACCTTTTGCTAAAGATCTAGGTAGTTAATTGTTAACAAAATTATATAATACAGTTCCATTCCTGATTTTATTATTTGTCTTAAACTTGTTAACAAGTTAGGGAGGAGCTATGGCCTCCTGCTATTGTTGCATATTTGTGTTGATTTAAGCCATTAATGCTTAGACCTAAGATTAATGCTATCGAACAAGTTATATTTGGGGTTAACTGCTCTTAGCCGCCAACTATCTCAACACTTAGCCAAATTGCCTACTAAACAATTTATCTAAATCTTTGCCTAACATTTGTCTGACAGAGAAAATTAATTCCAAGTTAGAAGACTAAAAGACCACAAAACTAATGCGCCTTTGGGGCTCGACCGGAGTTTTACGACCGACGCCGGCCATAATCAAATATAATTTTTAACTATTTACGAGTACATTTCCCAATTATTAACATTAATGCCCAATGCATGGATAATTCAAAAACCCATGCGGGAGGGAGGAGGGTCACACGACAATGTGTACTGATGTCAACGAGGAAAATACCAGGTAAATAGCAAATAATCAACAAGCTTTAATAAATAATATGAACCCATAAGCAAAATGAAAACTTCCTCCTCGCTCCCACACCGCCTTCACCGATTGAGTGATCATAAATATGTGAACATTTAATGGGCGGGGTAAAATTATCGGCGGCTTCGCCTATTGCCTTTGGGAGCCCAAAAAAATGTATCTCTTGCCCTCGCCGGCTGTGTTTTATTTAGAAAGACAGTTGCCAATACAAATGAGGATTGGATAGACGTGCAATAAAAACTGATTTTTTGCATATTAAGTGCACAGAGAGAATTATGGGGTTTGGAAATTAAGAATCCGCGTACTTAAATTCGTACTATCCGTACTATGAGTACCGATTTTTTAAAAATTCCTAGATTAAGTTTTTTCTTTACTTTGAGAATACAAATATATACAAAGTACAAATATTCTTGAATTGAAATGTTTTATCCTTAAAGTTAAAAACGTCTGCACTCAAGTTTAATGGAAAGGGGTGAGAGGGAAAGAGTGGCAAAGTCCCTCTTCTCGCTCCGTCTCGCTCTCCGCCCGTTTTGCGTCGGTGTAATTCCGTCTCGCTCTGCTCTCCCGCTCTATTTACTGCTCGGCCACTGTCGCACTCGTATGTGTGTATATCAGTCTTTGACGCCGTCCTCCGATTTGTATGTGTGGTACTTAGAGTGCTCGAGTCTTAATCTGACGATCGCGGGTTCGAGTACCAGTCGCAGCAACTGTGTTTTCTAGATGTAAGTTGGCTTTTATAGACTTTATATGATACTTAACTTTAACATATGTTTTCCATATTAAATTAGAAGTCCCACTAGATTGAAGTTTTATAAGTTTATTTGATAATTTTATAGAATAAGATAGTTTTATGTAAATAGATTCAGTATATGATTAGCAAAAATTGGATTTAGAGTTTGATCTGTTAGCGTCGTTTTCTCGTCGTCTCGTCGTTGTTCGCACGTCTTTTCAGCTTCGTCGTTTGTTGCGAACTCCCCCTTTTTCACCTCGCAGATCTCTCTTGCCTCCATACAGCCGGAACTGCCTGATCCTCTCCAGATACTGGCCATTTACAGCCGGCACTGCCTGATCCTCTCCAGAAACTGGCCATTTACAGCTGGCACTACCTGATCCTCTCCAGAAACTGGCCATTTACAGCCGGCACTACCTGATCCTCTCCAGAAACTGGCCATTTTCAGCCGGCACTGCCTGATCCTCTCCAAAAACTGGTCATTTACAGCCTTCCTCTTTCAATTTTACATAATTTTTTTACCCAGAGAATGATTCGATGTTAAACTAAGAACTTTTGTGTAATAAATTGAAAATTATTCCATCTTAAATGAAGTAAATTTTGCTCTTTCCTTGAGCATAAAATGATTTAATATTAGTATTCGCATTCTTAAAAATTGCCTTAAACTGAGTACAAAACCACATATAATTAAGCAAAAAAAGTTATCGGTAGATATTTGAGTACTTTTTACTTACTTTAAGTCCATTCTTACTTAAAAATTCTCTCTGTGCGTATATGTAGGCTAAATTTGTGTTTATATTTAGTTCACGTAAAGTTGAATTTAAATCTGATAAAACTTTTCAATCTTTAATTACAATTCATATTATGTTTGCATTTTAATATCTTGTATCCGCATCCAAAATACCAAGTACTCAAACCAATTATCTACGTCAAGAGTCTCTAACCTCGACTTAGCTTATTTTCTAATCAATTAAATATTCAGATTTCAATGGCCCAATCCTGAAAGTGGGAATAGAAACGGATGTTGGACAAAGAGAAGGCTTGGATGTGTAAGGATAGTAAAATCATCCTTTGATGCGCTTTACTCTGCATCCTTTTGTAATATCGTAATTACGTCTAAAGAATTCAGTGAAATGAAATTGAAAGACCGTTGCGAATCATTCTGAAAAATGTTGTCTTCCTTTTTCTCTGAGGCCATCCCACTTTTCTCTTCTCGACGTTCATCTTTTACCCTTTTTCGTTATTCAGCTCGGCTTGTGCCCCTGTCGTTTTTAATTTTCAACTCTTAGCAGCAGTGGAATGGGCTATGGCATGATATGAATTTAGTTCGACTGGAAAAAATATTTTAATGTGAGAGTCACAAATACTAATCGATGTCTGCATCGATCTTACTATTTTTCACGTTTTGCTCTGAAATGAAAGCCCCTAGCTTGACCATTAACTTGTTTTCTACAAAATATATGAAAATGAACTTTCATTATTTCCAAAAAGTCTACCATAAATGGATCTATCAAATAAGTATTAGAATATAGATTAGAATTCCAAATTCTGAAAATGATGTTATGTAGTTATTTAATATTTAGTAATACCTTCATGCAAAATGGAAAGAAACAACTAAGTAATTTCAATTTATTCAACTACAAATTTTATTTCAGCCGATGCGCTGGAAGAGTGTTATATTTAGTGGCTGACCATAATTCAGGTCTGTTGAACGAAGTGGAACAGCAGTTATTGTTTTCCTCATTTTCTTCTGCAAGCAGCTAGATCTAAATCACCAGAGCGAAGATGTTCGGTTTATGGAATTGTCGGTTTAACAGCAACGTCCTCCCCAGAACCCGGGTCCACTTGGACCACACCAAGAGTTGAATGGCCCATTAAAAGGCCCGAAACAAGGGTCGTAGAATCCACTGGGTCCACAACCGCCGCAAGGACACAGTGCAGCGCAAGGATAGCAGGGGTATCCGCAGCACATTTTTATCTGGCTAGACCCTAGGATTAATTAAATAAGAGTATTTATTTTAAACAAATTTGATTATTTATACCTTAGTCGCGTAGCACAAAAATAGGAAAATCAGAAAAATTTCGAATTGTTCAACAGACCGAACGTTGTGAATATTTGGTTACAACTGAATGCTGGTTTTAATACAAGCATGTACAATAGAAATTTAGATCCAGAGCCTACTTATTCTGGGATTTATTTTTCTATTTTCTCTTATGTTTCACAATGTGTCTCATAAAATAAAATGTGATCTCTACTTGTTATGCTTTCACTTAGTAAATGCACAAAAAGAGCAGGAGCAAAGAACCGGTTTCTCGTCTCATTTTTAAAGTCCCAAATAGCTATCTGTTCGAAGAAAATAAAGGCCAAATAATAAATTTGAGAAGAAAGTTGATTTTTCCGTCGATAGTAAATTTATCTTGACGAAAAGCATTAACAGAGTGCGGTTCAGCGCCGGATTGTCCTGCAAAGCGCAAGCATAGGGTTGCTTTGATTAAAACTTTACTCAAAACAGCTGTGTCGCCTTTTTTTTCTTCTTCAGATTGACGTTTTGAAATCAGCTACATTTTCTCTGCCCGAGAAATTTGAAAATTGAGACGAATAACCGATTTTAAATCAACCAAGGTAATCCACCATATTCAAAAAGAAAAGTATTTTTTTATCTCAAAATTTTATACCTACAGTAACAACTTGCTCCTACTTTATGTTTGGGAATGTTTTACAACTAAGCCCTTTAAGAATGCAGTCGTCGGCAGATAATAAGCTTTCAACCAAGTGCCATTAAGAACAATTGGGAAAGCTACAGTCGAGTGTGACCGACTGTAAGATACCCGGTACCCAAAGCATTGTGGGTGAAATTAAACAGCACAAAAACATGGAAAAATAACATTTTCTGACAAATGAAGACAAATATTGCTAGAAACATGTTGGGCAACTCTCAAAAGCGACAAATGTTGCTAGGAACATGCTGAGCAACACCCAACAAAGACAAATGTTGCTAGGAATATGTTGAGCAACACGCACGTGCGCTCTCTCTCTCTCTCCCTCTCTCAGAAACTTTATTGTTCAATAACTTCTATGTTTATCATCCGATTTTACTCAAATTTTCAGAACACGTCCATGGTTGCGTACTTATTAAGTCTATCTATTTACTTTACGCCGAAAATCACGCATATGGGTTTATGCCGTTTTTTATGATTTTCGGGGGCGGAAGTGGGCGTGGCCAAATTTTAAAACAAACTTGATCTGCGTGCAACAAATTCCAATGTTGTCACCAAATTTGGTAACTCTAGCTCTTATAGTCTCTGAGATCTGTTGTTTCACACGGACAGACAGACGGAAAGACGGACAGACGGACATGGCTAGATAAACTCGGCTAGTGACGCTGATCAAGAATATATACACTTTATAGGGTCGGAGATTTCTCCTTCTGCCTGTTACATACATTCTCGGTTGGCACTAACTTATAATACCCTTGTACCCTTTGGGTACCGGGTGTAAAAATAATTAAGTTAACGTTCACGTTACTGACTTTCACGTCAAGCTCGGAGCTCGGAATACCCTTGCCATAGACTATTGTAACCCTGGTTTAACAGTATTAGTTTTCTTCCTTTGCTAGAGGTTTGTTGAAAACCCAGGAAAAAATGCTTGTAAATAACTAAGATGCAGTCTTGGAACCTTCGCAAATTACTCAAAATTCTAGAAAAAATCTCCATCCCTATAAATTATATACATATATTCTTGATCAATGTCACCAGCCAGATTGATTTAGCCTTGTCCGTCTGTTCTTCCGCCCGTGTTGGTAAACAGATCTTAGAGACTCTAACAGCTAGAGTTACCAAATTTGGGGACAACATTCGAATCTGTTGCCACTTCCGAATTCGAAAAGCGTTATTCAAGCTAAAGTCGTGATTTTCGGCTTAAAGTAAATAGATAAATTAAATAGGTTTGTGGGAATGATTTCTAAAAATTTGAGTAAAATCGGATGATAAACATGGAAGTTATTAAACAATAAAGTTTCTGTATATGTATCTTTTTCTTCTATGTTGAGACCCCCAATGCGTGTTGCTCAACATGCGTGTAGCAACATTTGTCTCTTTTGGGTGTTTCTCAACAATGTTTAGGGTACTGGAATCTCACAGTCGGTCACACTCGATGGTAGCTTTCCTACTTGTTTTCTTTTATTATGTTTAAAAAGAGTTTTAGTTCAAATCATTTGGCAGATTTTTGATTATTCTTTTTGGTATTCTTTTTATTTATATCAAAAACAAAAGCTCCCGATTTTCCGGAGTTCAGCCAGATCATCTCGAACACATGAAGGTCTTACTTTCGCAACTCTTTGCAACTCGCTGCATTTCCGTATAGAGTAAGTAAGGGACACGTTCTTTTAGTTTTACTCTATCGGAATAATGCAGGATGTGTATGTCGTCCAAGCTTGGATCGCCTAAATAGTCAAGCCAAATTTCTAATGCCAAGCTGAATTTTATTTATGTATTTGTTTTACAACACTATAAATGATTTACTTCATACAAGAAAATGGTTGGCTGTTGTGGACCTCTTTCTGGAAACACCCATATTGAATTACATGTTAATCTGTTAGGTACTTGTCACAACTAAAAATTTTAGACGGCCAGACGTGCCTTCTTCAATGCATAGTAAACTTGTATTGAAAATAGTTGCACTTCTTGCGAGGGTATAAATATCTAAACCAAAGGGGTTAAAAAACTTCCCAACTAAAAGACGGCGACAAAAGACTATGCGGAAATTAATGTCGCATCAATTTACACACACTTGTCCCATGCCAGAGACTGAGTAAATTAAATTATTTTAGTCGATATTGTGGTTTTTTTTGATGGTACATATACGCCACATGGAATACTAACAGCGACCTGCCAATGGTGGCAGCTCCGTATGACTCCTGTCCATACCTTGGTTTGCAATGAACTGAGTACCTAAGTGTACAAATTAGATTATGCGGAGGACCAAAGGAGGAAGCTTTGTTGCTCATTAAAAAGGGCTGAAGTTTAATATGACCTTCAACGCAGCTTATGTCAAACGATATCTTTGTATTATTAGTTTGTAGATGGAAATTATCATTTGTAGTGGTGCTGAGTGAAGATTAATTGGCAAAAGCAAAACCGACAGCGAAACACCAATAGCAACATCGTGAGTGTTATGTCAGAGGAACGTAAAACACAATGTGCAGTTGAAGACGGAAATGATTGATTTGCAAAAGCAAAGACAAAACCCTGCCTTCCTATAAGTTTTCTATTTGAGTTTTTGGTACTTCCTCCTCCCTGATGTCGTTGCCAAGGTTTTGTCTTTAAAATGCAGCAACGAGCTTGAAGGGGACTAATCATCAATCAATCATATAGTCTGGGGACTTATAAAGCCGGGCATCAAACAAGAGGCAAAATGTTTCCACAATTCTCAGACTTTGTCTTTGACTTTCTGCTTGTAATTCTGCGCAGGCTGTGACTTTAAAATTGCCAGCCAATCTACATTTATCATATTGTCTTTTATCTACACGGTAAATGGCTTTAAAGTTGCCAAAACCACGAGTCTTGTGGAATGAAAATGTACCAAAGGGATAGGATCCCAATAACTCAAAAAAAAATGCAGACGCAAAGACCAGCTAGAACACAGCGCACAGTGATAGTCCAGACTTAAAACTGACGCAAACTGAGAGTAACTGACATTTATTAGAGTTAAGCAATGCAAAGGGAAATATTTTTTAATTTTTGTGGAATTTACCAAGTTAAGGATTGTATTTTCCCAAGACATCGACATTAGAAAAAAAGGCTACTTTAATTTGTCGAAGCGAATTTCTGAAAAACATCAAAAGAAATACTTGGAGTTATGTCTGCTAGCTGAGTCAACCAGTCAACTGGTCCATTTGTCAATTTAGATGCTTTGTTGTTGTTGTTTCATATACAGAACGTGCTCGGTGTTTGAACCCTTTTACATTTCTCTTTGTGCCTGGACTGCATTTCTCGGTATTGAAATAAAAGCGAGCTTATAACCAAATGGATTGAATGATGTGTTGCGATTGCAGAGGCCATGTGGCTGCAGTTAAATTGTTTTAAATTTACTCGTATATGGCGATAATGTTTATAGCGCATTAACTTTAGTTTCTAATCCGCAAACATACAGGGCCGGAATAAAGTTGCAGCGAGAAGCAACTTACTCTCCCCACACAATGCTCACTTGCTTACGCCTTCTTCGGATGCCAACCAGGCGTGGGATTTTTAGCCAGGTTTCAGAGCGCCGCAAAGTGCTGCCCGGCCCCACAACTTAAGCGCACTGCCAGAATGTGGGAAAAGGGACAGGAGATCTGTGTAAGCTGTGTTTAAAGTTCGAGCAAACTTTTAATTTAAATTGAAATACGAGTGCAGTTGAAGCGAAGCGGTTGAAGCTGCCTGCCACCTTGATTGACGCAATGAATGATTGCGAGGAAGAGAGTCCTGCAGCTTGAGATGCGAGCGAGTTTGTGGAAGTGTCGGGAGCCGAGGCTGTGCTGCCTCTTGGATTTATGTTCCTGAAAGTTTCGGTTTGTCAACCTCTGCAAATAAATCGAAGCTAAAGTTGGTTTTACGACCAGGCAATTAGTTTTTTTTTTGCTGGTAACATTGCTTCCGCTAGCTTCCAAGGTACAAAATTCATAGAAGAGCTTTTCGATCCATTTCAACATTAAGCCACTTTAAAAACCTACTGACCTACCAGCGACTATATTGGGTTATGAACATTTTTTTATGGATATTCAGATTAAAAATTCTCTGATTATTTTAGGCGAAAAATTAATTTTTATGTGAAAATCGGCTTTAAAACTGAGGAACTACAATTTTTTCACTTATAGCTATTTTTATAGGCGTTTTTATATTTAATTATTTCATATGCAAAATTAAATTAAATTAAACTAAAAAATTATTAAGATAAACATACATAAGCGGCTTTTAAACAAATTATCAAGTTATTCAAAGGTAATCGTAAGGTATAAAACGTATGGAAATCATGTACCGTTCGCGATGTACAGTTAAAAATAACAATTAAGCTTGTAATGTTAAAGCTGAAGTCAAACAAGAATCACAATAAGAAATTTTAAATTAACAAGTCCCCAAAGCTTGTCTTTTAGAAAACAAATAGTACTGGTAATATGTATTGATCATACAAAAAAGCTTTTCAGAAAATATTAATTTTTGTCATAAATTTTTTCATTGTATGACTTACTATGTGTCGTTTGCCATCCTGTAAATGTCCATATCTCTATATGAACAATCGGGTCAAATGTAGATGTTTTAAATAAAAAGTATATGCGCTTTATAACTATCTAGTCAGGTCAGCAGATCTTTATAATTTTTCAATCTAATTTTCTTTAGATTTGTTCGAAATTTGAACTTTTCGCAAAAAGTTGCGTAATTACACAAAAAATATTCAAAAAAAAAATTTGATTAAAAATTTTATTTAAGTAATAAGAAAAGAAATTAATTTTCTTTTAAATCCTATTATTCACCATAGCAAGTACATGTATAAACAAGAAAAAAATTTGCTTGGAAATTTCCGGCTTAGTGTTATGCCGGAATCATACACTATGTGCCAATTTTTACATTTTTTGAAAATTCTTTTCTTTTTTCTTATTAACAGAAGATTGGGGTACATGTTCAATATATAAACTTTTAAATTTTTCAAAAAAATGTTTTGTTTTTTATACTATTTTTTGATGCAGCGAGGGTGGCGTAACCCCTGTAGTAACAGCCCAAACGTGATTTATCAGCCTACAAGACATAAATGGTTTTCTACTTGGAGATGAGTACAGTGTTGGGCGGGGCAGTTGCTTAAAAGGCGAACATAGCAGAGCGGCTCATAGGCACAGCACAGTGGCTGGTTTGCTCAAAACTCGTTGCAAAATTAATATCTTTTTAACTATTAAAGTTATCTACTCCATTTTTAACATATACCCTTCCAGAGGGTATTATAATTTAGCCATGATCTTTGCAACGCAGTGAAGGAGGCATCTCCGACCCCATAAAGTATATATATTCTTGATCAGCATCACCAGCCGAGTCGATCTAGCCATGTCCGTCTGTCTGTCTGTCGGTTTCTACGCGAACTAGTCCCTAGTTTTTGAGCTATCGGGCTGAAATTGTCAGCATAGTCTTTTTTCTTTAGCACGCAGTATATACATATGTCGGAACGGAAATCAGACCACTATATCCTATAGCTGCCATAGGAAAGATTCAATTGCAGACTGCAAGGGTATACAAACTTTGGCGTAAATCTCTTTTAAATCTTATAAAAATAAAAGCGTGTGAAATGTAACTTTTTTTTTTTAAAACATTCGACGGCTAAATTGGTTGGCTACAACTCGAGCTATAAAATGAGAAACGTAAAATAAGCAGAATTGTTTGTATTAAACTTTAAAAAATCTTTAAAAAAAAACGTATCCATAGAAAAAAAATTTAAGGCATTTTCGTGATCTGGGGACTAGACTCTACCAGAATTTCACATCAACAGACTTAGAGCATTTTGAGTGTAAACTAGTGTTATCATCGTTGAATACTTTACAGATGCGGAAGTAAGAAAAAAACAAGTGAGAAAGCTACAGTCGAGTGACCGACTGTGAGATACCCGGTACCAAAAGTATTGCCCGTGAAATTAAATAGCACACAGACATGGAAAAAACAAAAAGTTGACAAATAAAGTCAAAAGTTACTAAAAACATATTGAGAAACGTTCAAAAAAGACTAATTCTGCAGCTTACATATACGCAGCTGCATTACGAATTATTACTGCGCTCGAAAGCACGCAACACTTTTTTTCGCTACTGCCACCCAAAAGGTAAGTGCTCAGACACGCGAAATTATTCCTAAGCAGTGCGATAGAGCGAGAGAGCATGAACGCATTAATTGTTTAATAACTTTCATGTTTAACATCCGATTTTACTCAAATTTGCAGAGCACGCCCGCAATCGCCTACTTATTAAGTCTATTTATTTACTTTAAGTCGAAAATCACGTCTATAGCTAATATACCGTTTTTTATTTTTTTCGGGGGCGGAAGTGGGCGTGGCCAAATTTTAAAACAAATTTGATCTGCGTGCAACAGATTCCAATGTTGTCACCAAATTTGGTAACTCTAGCTCTTATAGTCTGAGATCTGTTGTTTCACACGGACGGACGGACAGACGGACAGACGAACATGGCTAAATCGACTCGGCTGGTGATGCTGATCAAGAATATATACACTTTATGGGGTCGGAGATGCCTCCTTCTGCCTGTTACATACATTCTCGGTTGACACTAACTTATAATACCCTTGTACCCTATGGGTACCGGGTATAAAAATCAGGCACAATATTTTTAATGTAAAATTAGTATTTCGCCCTTTCTATTTTTAAACACAATTTTAGTTTGTTTTTATTTATAATGTATTTATAATGTATAACCAATCACAATAATTTGCACTTTTTATTACTTATTTATTTCCATGCTTATTTATCTGGTGTTTTGTTTTCTTACTTGATTGTTTATATTTTGGTCAGCTCTTATTTCCACTAAAGTCATACCTACGTAATGCAGATTTAAAATGCGTGCTCATGCAATTTCTCACACAAATCCTTTTATTGCACATTTGGCTTATGTCGAGGGTTTACGAGTACGTACCAATTTTGTACGCCTCACTTTCTCTCTCTTGGCCACTCCCCCTATCAGGAGCAATGTGATCCAAAGTGGTTGCGTTTTTATTTGGCCAGCCATCGCTTAAGGGCCAACTGCCTCCTACTTTATTGGTCACATAACAAAAGATTACCGGCCACGAAAAGTGACCGAAATGGGAAGGGCAAGCCAAAAATTCGTTTCGGACCATGTACGCAAATGGTTGGAGATAGGAATCTTTATGTCTACGTGGTTATAAAAATATGATGAGAGTTTTATTTGTATAATATTCAAATGTTTTGTATTCGCTTTCTTCCCTTTGATGTTTGCGCTTGTTGTCATCGGACGACTGTTGATTGTCGGTTTTATAGTTCCAGTGCTAGCAACAAAATGCCAGCAATTTAATACTTGACAAATATTTACAAATTGAAGTATTTAATTTTGGGTAAAACTCAGAAGATATACATTTTTATCGAAGTAAGGTGCTCTCAACCTGCTGAGGACTATGCCATGCGGAATTTGAACTATCTACGCGAAAATGGAGTTCCCATGCAACGCATATGTAGCTATCCAAACATTTTAAAGTCATTCCATTACTTACGTAACTTGAAAATGGTTTTAGGCTGAGTGAAACAAGAGAAAGAGAATGAGCATTAAACACTTGTCTTTTTTTTTGTTTTGCCTTTTCTGATTACTGCTGATCCATGCAGCAAGCTATTGATGTACAAATTCAAAGCCATTTCCCTTGCAGCAAATGTTGTTGTCGAATCTGCCACTGCAGCAGCTGAGTTGCGACTTCTATGTTTGGCTTGTCGCTCTTTTGTTGCTTGGCAGCCTGACAGCCTAGCGCATTGAGTCCCCACTCCCATTTCAGATAGCGCCAAGGAAGCAGCCAAATTGAGAGGCGTCAGTTGGACGCCAAGGGACTCGTCTGAATGCCGGCCGAAAAGATATTCCATTTATACACATAACTATTTACATATCAAAAGCATCATAAGAAAAATTTAAGAAAATTACACAGGTCGACAAAAATCGACCTTTTTTTTTGCCGGCGAATAAAAGCCATTAACTCTGATGGATCTGAACCGGTACATTACTAGTCCGAAACTTAAAAGTTTCCATTACCCACCAATTTTGAGAAAATCGCAGTCATAGTATCATGCACTGCTTGAATCGGCACTTTTCAAGGCTTAATAACTCCCAAACTTTACGTTGCCCAGAGTGGGTATTCAGCTTAAAAAGAGCTTTGGCCTTTCTACTTCAATATTAAACAATAATATCCAATTGGAGACCTCTCGTTCTTTAGTTATACTGCATTTTACAAACTTAAATTTGTCACAACTTTTTGCTATGTTGTAACCCTGATATTTTGAACATTTTTGTTGGAGACTGCTTTGGGTTCGGAACATTGATATTTCTTCAAACTTTCCAAGAATTAATTGTTATTAAGTTGAATACATCAAGAATAAATTCAACTTTGTACATAAATATGATAATCAAACATCTCCAGAGAATGTGTTTTTGGCCCATAAAACGTTTGTTTTGTGTCCTTAAATTATAATCCCAAACCAATGTTTCAACCAAGACTCTCATCAGATTTATTAAGTTTCAGGGTTACAACATAGCAAAAATTTGTGACAAATTTAAGTTTTTAAAATGCATTATAACTAAAGAACGAGAGGTCTCCCATTAGATTTTCTTGTTTAATATTGAAGTAGAAATGCCACAGCTCTTTTTAAGCTGAATACACACTCTGGGCAACGTAAGGTTTGGGAGTTATTAAGCCTTGAAAAGTGCCGATTCAAGCAGTGCATGATACTTTGACCGCGATTTTCTCAAAATTGGTGGGTGATGGAAACTTTTCAGCTTTGGACTAGTAATGTTCCGGTTCAGATCTATCAGAATCAATGGCTTTTATTCGCCGGCATTTTTCTTGTCGACCAGTGTTATAAAATAAAACAATTTATTCAAAATAACTAAATTTATTTTAGTAAAATGTTTGAAAAGTCCAGTATTTGAAAAGTTGGAAATTGATTCTAATAAATAATACGCTATCAGCAACCACCCTACACGCTCCGTAATCTTAGCAAGGTGCCCGTGAAACCATCTCACAAATTCTTCGGACCAAGTAAAGCAGTCACCAAAGATATGCAGATATGGCTAGATCGGCTTTGGTATTGATGCTTATTTTTCTATGTTAAATTTACTTGTACAAATTAAGTATTCGCCTGCTAATGGAAATTTATAGTGGCCATCTGCCACCTGGCTACCAATTTCAACAGCCAACACGAAGTATTTCTTAACTTTTTGTAATAAAATCGCCAGCAACCCGAAGAAATTAATCTCAATTATTATGTATTCAACTCTGGTGAGAATTTTCATTTTCCTTTCCTTTTTTGTAATATTGTAAATTTAAGCTCCGCTTGTATGGGTCTGTTAATATTGTCCAAGAATTGTCAGTAAATCAGGTGCAAAACGTGATGTGCTTTCGATAAAATGCACATAAAAACACACACAAAATAAGGCAGGAGGTAAGACAGAAAAAACTTTTAATACGCTTAGGCGACGAAGGATACACGAACGCTGAATGGTAAATGGCACACGGTAAACAAAATCAAAACCACAGCAAACCACATCAACGGTCCAGGTCCAGCACTTAAAATCTACCAGACTCAGCCCCACATTCTTTATTAAAGGACAAACGAATGCGTGACCGATTTTTCTAAACGAGAAATAACAAGGAACCAGAGGATAGCACGTCCGGGCCGCAGTCTTTTCGACGATGTTGGTTAAGGCATGTTCCAGTCCAGTTCGAAGTATTGCAGAAAAGGTTTCGATGGTCCCAATGGTTTAATAGCTGCCTAATTAACCCTATTAATGAAGCGTATCCAAGATCAAGTGGGATCTGGTTTGATTAAGACTCGGCCCAAACTGTTTATGACAAGGTAAGAACACCCCAAGTTGTAAAAGGAGACAGCAGCATGGAAAAATGAAGAATGCTAGAGGACACAACTTTTACTTATTTTTTTGTGAAATCAATACCAAAATCTTTAAATACATATAGAAATTTTTGGCGAAGTGGTTGGTAAAAGTATTCGCACCATATTATCTGTGTATAAAGTAAATATAAAATGCACAACAGGCTAAAAGTAATAAATACAAAATAAAACATGGACAAATAATGAGTGAATTTGGAAAAAAGCAACAAACTCTGCCGTTCAACAAACTTAACATTAGAATGTTAGCCAATCAATTAGCAGAGCATAAGTGTAACGTTCTCCTATCACCTTAACAGTTTTGGATGACAATGCGCCCTGCAAGACATTTGCCAGCAGTTCCTGCTCTTGTCGAAGACAAGAAGCCAAAGCATTGGCGAAAAATTAATTAAAACTTACCTCAATGAACTGACAGACAATTAAAGTTTACGCAAGAGGCAAGAAAACAAGTCAACAGCTCAAAGGGGCAGAAGAGCACATGGAGAAGAACGCTCCGCATAGAAAATGGCAAGGACCGGGGGACAATGACGACCGAATGAAATGTTAAACGGGCCATTAAACGCGACCCAAGAGGGCTAGTAGGACGGCTCTGTGATGGCCCGTTTATTAGCCCAAAGCAAACAGAGGCCAGCAGCGGAGCGCAAATGCCAAATGCGACAGAGAAAAACAGCAGAAGGACAGACAGAAACAAGTGGGAAAGCTACAGTCGAGTGTGACCGACTGTAAGATACTTGGTACCCAAAGCATTGTGGGTGAAATTAAACAGCACATGAACATGGAAAAAAGGAAATGTTGACAAATAGAGACAAATATTGCTAGAAACATGTTGAGCAGAACTCAAAAGAGACAAATGTTTCTAAAAACATGTTGGGCAACTCTCAAAAGCGACATATGTTGCTAGGAACATGTTGAGCAACACCCAACAAAGACAAATGTTGCAAGGAACATGTTGAGCAACACGCACGTGCGCTCTCTCTCTCTCTCTCTCAGAAACGTTAAACTTCTATGTTTATCATCCGATTTTACTCAAATTTTCAGAACACGTCCACGATTGCCTACTTGTTAGGTCTTTATCTATCTCTTTACTTTACGCCGAAATCACGCATATGGCTTATAAACCGTTTTTTATGATTTTCGGGGCCGGAAGTAGGCGTGGCCAAATTTGAAAACAATCTTGATCTGCGTTCAACAGATTCCAATGTTGTCACCAAATTTGGTAACTCTAGCTCTTATAGTCTCTGAGATCTGTTGTTTCACACGGACGGACGGACGGACGGACAGACGGTCAGACGGACAGACGGACGGACGGACAGACGGACATGGCTATATCGACTCGGCTAGTGACGCTGATCAAGAATATATATACTTTATTGGGTCGGAGATTTCTCCTTCTGCCTGTTACATACATTCTCGGTTGGCACTAACATATAATACCCTTGTACCCTATGGGTACCGGGTATAAAAACAAAGAGCCAACTCAGAGCGAATAAACAATATGAACCAAACTGGAGGGGAACACTGAGGCTGCGGCTTGTTTGTCTTGGACTTGAGCTGCCATCAGTACCACTGACTAGGCGGCGGCAAAAAAAAGAAGACAGTAGAAACAAAACAATTAACAATATCCGTTTGTAATTGACTCAAATAAGCACAAACAATAAATAAAGCAGTAACTGTGGTGGCAGCCATAGAAAAGGCGGGGGAAAAGCCTCTGACGAGTTTCTCTTAGCCAAAAAAGGCAGATACAATGATCAGACAGCTGAACTTATATGAACAATTAAAATAAGATAAGTGTTAATGGCTGAAAATATGTAAGATTTTATACTAAGTCCGTAAGCCAGTTTTCAATTTTAAGAAATATATAATATATATAGTTGCTCACTGAGGCTACTATAGACTGGATTTAAACTAGATCGAAAATATCTGGCTTAATAAACTAACTGTTTATCACTGGAAGAGTAAGGAAACTTTGCTTATTTATGGTTTGATTAAAAAATCTCAGGGAACTGATTTTTGTGTTCATTACACATATTAATCACATCGCATCACAAAAACGTTTGCAGCAAAATCATTATCCCGACTCGGCTTATATTATCATCTGTGCTACATATCCTTTCGCTGTTTTCCCTGTGTCTAGTCCTTCGATTCGATTGCTTGCTCAGCAGTTAAAGAAACTTACTCATAAGTTCAACGAGAAATACTTTACTTGGTACACATACGTGTCGGTCACTAGCCACCACTTGAAGTACCATTCAAGAAAATATTTTAAATTAAATTATAATATACAAAAGTTGTACTATTATTAAATTATTTAATGCCGCATGGAAACCTGTACCAATCATTAAATTACTTTGTTTTGACCTGTGCTAGTGAAGTTTTTAAGTGGCTTTGTTCTCTTTAGCATTGTATTTCATCCAAATCGACAATGGTATGCGTTTAATGTAGGGTCCTCAGGCTAGTCAACTTATAAAGGGACGATGTCAATTGCCATGCGCACAGGATGCGCCTGAAGTGGAGCAATGTCTTCCAAACATAAAGGAGACTTTTATATTTGTGTTTTTATGACATCTCATTAATCCCCCTTTATTATAATACAAGTGGGGAGCAGAAGGGTCTAAGCCGTTATTAAAATCAATATTTTTACAGCTGCTTATTAAACCCAGGAAAATAGTTCGATTACTTTCGATCCCAAATATGCGTTGCTTCTTTGCAAAACTGTAGGCCTTCTTAGTGGAAAGGAAACAAGAATCGCATTCATCATTGCTTTTTAACATTCTCGGCAGATTTTAAAGATTTTTCATTGCCGATCTGTCGGAGAGATAGCTTCAACTGCTGCACTCCGATGGCGCCTGCTTCTTGGTGTCCTGGCGTTTGCATAAGTGCCAGAAAGTGTGTTTGCCGCAAATAATTTGATTTGCATGTGCAAATGAACGTGGAATTGAATTTTCTTATGCATGAAATGTGTGCATAATTGGTCTTGGGCTTCAGTCACCCTGAAACACAAAAGCACTTACAGGCAGACATCGGCTTTATATATCCTTTCACGCCTCGGCAAGAGACCCAGCTTGCGGTTATGCGTCATCGTAATTGCCAATATATTGATTCCAAGAACTCTAAGAATTTTAAGGGTTTCTTAGAGACTTCTGCTGATTTAAATTTTATTTAATAGTTTTAATGTTTAAAGAATTCACTTCTTGCGAACTTGAGGAAAAGACGGCACATATTTTTTTTTTAAACACATAGGAAAGCTGCAGTCGAGTGTGGCCGACTGTGAGAAACCCGGTACCCAAAGCATTGTGGGTGAAATTGTATAGCTCAACATGTTTCTAGCAACATTTGTCTTCACTTGTCAACATTTTCTTTTTTTCATGTCCGTGTGCTATTTCATTTCGCCCAGAATGCTTTGCATACCGGGTATCGGTATAGCTTTCCTATTTGTTTCAGTGTAGCACAGTGCTATTGATTATAACTAGAAACTTAATTTAATCCTCTTCACGGTAACCCTGGGCTGAGAGCCCTCAGCAACTTTCTTCACTGAAAGCATTTTGTGGTCACCTGCCCGTCGGTTTCCACTTCCGGACTTTGGCCAAAACCGGCCGGGGCTATCATTAGCATTTCTTAGCGGGTCCAAATAAGTTGCGAAGATGTTGCCTCAAGTGGCTTAGCTAAATGTGTTGAGCGGATTTTCCTTCCCGCGTTTCCCCTAACCAAATGTATTTCAGTGGCTATTCGCTTACGGACATCCGCCTCTGGGCTAATGTGATTTTTATTGGATTTAAAAACTTAAGTGTCAGCTACCGTTCTGGTCAACCAGAGGTGGCGATTCCCAAATTTGCATATTCTTTCATTGCGCTTTGATATAAAGTCTAAACATTAAGCTAAGGACTTTACACTTCGCCGATTTTTTATTATGTCAATAATAGTTTTTCCCTCAATATATTTAATACAAAAAATATTAACTTGACTTTACAAGGATAAATAAACTTCAATTTTATTTTTGGTTAAATTTTCTTTGACATTACTTTATTCGATCTACCATATATATGTTTCTTTTACTATTTTATATGCTTTTTTATTCTGCCTCTTTCGTTTTATTCGTAAAAGAACATAGTATTTATGTTATGGTAGTGCTTACGCTTTTACAGCGTGTTAGTTCTTAAGTTGGTAAAATCATAATTCAGGATATTATCGCTAATATTACAAATAAGTTTACTTTAAAAATTATTCCTAATTTCGTCAACCCTGCCCTGACCGTGTTTAAATAATGCGAATGTTACCTACATGTATGTATGATAATAACATATCTGTGGGAACTTTATTAAATTAAAATAAAGATTAATAAATTAAAGTCGAACAGTACAGCACACAATTCCTGAAAAATATTAAATCCGACATTTAAAGTGGTTTTAATTGACCCGACCCTGCCATCATTTGCCACCATCTAAAGCATGGATGACTTGGCACTTTGGAAAGGCAGGAACTAATGATGATATATCGATTGCTTTATCCGCAAATCTGGTTTATGTTTTCCATACAATTTTTGAAAGAAAAAAGTGAGAGATAAGTACAAAAAGACGTAACGAATTTCTGTGAATGCAACTTTTGCTGATTGTAGCAATAGCGATTTAATATTATTTGACGAGGTCTGGAGGATTACTACTGCAAGCGGAAATCATTAAAAATTTCCAGCATATTTGGCAGCATCAGTCATTGCTTCGCCCCGCTCCAAGGCGCAACGAAACTAAAAGAAAAGAAAAAGAAAGAAGCGGTGGTTGAAAAAATGCAATAGCCACAAAATCTTTTTGGAGTTTTTCGTTCCTTGAACTTCTTTCGGAGCAAAGTTTTTTCCTACGCTGCCACTAACGAAATCGGTTTTAGCTCTTTACCAACTTACGTGTAGAAGGCCCTGGCTGCCGTCAAATCCTTTATTCCTGATGTGGCTGCTCTTTTTTCCTTCCTTCCATTTTTTTTCCCCCCCTTTACGCTTTATCCGGGTTAACAAAAGAGCACTGAATATTCCCACAGCTCAATCGAATTTCATCTGAACCAATTTGCACGCAAATCATTTTATCGGTCACAACAGGAGCCAAGGCCTTAGAGTCGTTGCCACCTTCAGGAGCTCGATTCGATTGTGGTATCCTTTACACTACCCGGCGGTGTAGCATGAACTATTATAGGTACCAGTTTGTTAAATAGATAACTTACTATCGAACATCCAAAGTGGAATATGTGTAAACGAAGCGGTCACGGAGGATATGGGTTTTGAAGACATCTAAGTGTGGTGTTTTGATAAGCAGCAAATTAAGAAAGAGTGTAGGACTGTTGAGTGAAATGCTATAAACTTTGTTTGTTTTTTCCTTTTTTTCTTGGGTAACCAAGGCGCTTGTAGAAATGAGTTCGGATTACATTGGGATTGGCGGATCTCGTCTTTGGAGATGTCCTGCTGTCTGGCACTTTGCATTCATCATTAAAATATGATTGTTGTGTGTTGTCCTTTACTTCTTTGGCTGTCTTCGGCTCTCTTTTGCTCAAAAGATTCTTGTTTTTTTGTTTGTTTTTTGCCCTTTTGTTAAAGTTCAACTTAGAAAAAAGGGATAAAAACGAAAGTATAGCCGGGGGAACTTAACAATTTATCATTTATGATTACAAGGATGTAAATCAGGGGATGTAGAGGACAACTTTTGCGACATGTGACCTCTGCAGTTATTTAGGGGCTCCTGTTCCATAGAAATTTTCTTCTTATCTAGGTGACTTTTTTGCGAGGAAAAATGATATTAAGTTGCCACCAACTGTACCAGAATTTTGCCTCAACGGAATTTTGAGTGCATTTTGAGATCATTTTGAGTGTAAGTTGTGTAATCACGAGCAAAACAACAATGAGATAAATCGGAAATACAAAAATAATTATAATTAATTTAATGGCCTCATCGACGAATAAAATGTAAATGGTTAATTTAAATTAAATAAAATGATAAACGGCTTTAAAATAATTAGAACAACACATTTAAAGCCGAGAAAAAATAATGAAGAAGGAATTGTAAGGCATTTACAACAATTTTTACAGCTGAAATAAATTTTTTTCTTCGAAACAATGTTAATTAAAAAAAACATTCTCGCACTTTTGGTTTTCTGTACGAAAGACAATTTATCAAGAGTCCTCTCGCATATGGCGGTTGCCTTAGTAATTTCCAAATACTAACTTCACCGAAGGCTACCACATGCCGCCCCATCATTGGCCTCGATGGAAGCGAATGGACGAAGGCACAATGACAAGCTATCGGAAACTTTCCAAGCTGAGCGGAGCCAACATGAGGGACTAGTGACCGGAGAACAGTGCCGATTTCATTCCAACTTTAATGATTGTGCGGTGGCGCGTAAAGTACAAGGCAAAGTACAATATTGAGTCCAATCAGGCCCTCGCCCACATGAGAGCGACCAATAGAGGTGAGGAAGAATCTGCGAAATAGAAAAGTTTCAGCCATAGCTTGTAAAACTTCACACGCTCAGTGGTGGTCCCCGTCGAGGCAGAAAACTTGATATTTTAACTTGTTCTTAAGTAAGTTTTAGCCAACGATTCGAAGTCATACCGATAGATTGTCGGTTAGTCATATGACGATAATGTGCAACAAATCTTTAAATTAATTTATATGTTAGCCAAATAGAAAAAAATTTAAAAATTAAAATTAGATCCCAATAACTTTCAAGCATGGTGTTATGTATGCCATATACTTTTAAATAGGTTTAAGAGCACGATTAAAGTTTGCTCTTTGGAGAGAGAATAGTAAATGTACTTACACTATTGATCAGCTACATATGTTGATAAAGCCCATCAAGCTAAATTTGCGTAACCAACAAGTAAATAGTAATAGTAAATGTACTTATCTGATTCAATTCTGTGTACTTTATTACTGCTTTAAGAACAAAGCTGGGTCTGCACAGGTACATATTAAAGCAGGTAAGGTGCTTACCAAAATTATAGGACACCCTGAAAATTTTAGTTTCGACCCTCGTAGGAGAATGGGAAAGCATAATACTACAAAATCAAGTATGCAGAATAAAAACTTCATGAATTCTGCTTAAAAGCTGATGTTCGTATCTCTGATTGCATCTTTCGTTTTCAAGTAGCGGTAAAACAAGCGCAAAAATTCGATTTTTGTCATGCCTACAAGTGAGTCATAATTATATTATTATAAAATGCCGCGTGAAAGTTTGTTATCCGACGAGGAAAAGGGAAAAATGTTTGCCAAATTTTCAGGGTGTCCTATAATTTTGGTAAGCACCTTATAATCAATCTCCACAATTGCCGGGCTAACTGGAATAAGTGTCACCTTGGCGTGGACAAAGGAATAGGCACCATATAACGGGCCGCGCGACAATTGCGCTGACACAAAGAGCGACGCTCGATTAAGAGAATCGCTGTTGGCAGACATCGCACCATGTCCTCATCCTCTGCGCCATCCTCGCCTATCTAAGTCACCTCATTCGCTTTGCGGTGCTGCCAATTAGATTACAGATCGCTCGACGCTGGGGCTCGTTTTTACTTTTTTCTTTTTGTGCTCCAGCTAAATATGTCAGCGATACCGGAGAGGCAAATGGGAAAGTAAAGACACTGAAACATTAAATATGAGGTATACAGGTTGGTCACCCAGTGCTTCTTTTCTCGAAATGCCCACAGCTAGGTTGGGACTGGGAAATGTGTTTCATATCTGCAGAGCAACGATATTATAATTTGATTCACCTCAGGCTGTATAACATAGTTACGCAGAAGCATCGTAAAAATGTCAGAAAGATTTGAATGCGGTGGGGGTAGAGCGTGGATGGGGGGTAATCCCTGAAGGTCTGCCTGAAAACCATACATACATATAAGCTTATCAGTGTATTCCTCTATTTTTGCTGAAAGCCGTAGTGAGTGAAACGCCCCAAGCAGTGGAACTTTAAGCTCCGCCTCAGTATGGCGACCTTATCTAATTGCAGGGTTAGTTCCTTGCAAACAATGACATTTTTGAGGATTCTTTTGGCAATCCAGATAACGTTAAATAATAATTTATTTTTAATTATTGAAAGCACTTCCCAAATAACTTACTTTGCTTAAAAAAAATAATACCCTTGCTGGGTAATACCCTTGCGGGAACTCGATCATTTTAATCCTACACACCGATTAAAAGATATTTAATATACCGGTCCACCTATTGGAAATGACATCTTCGACTCTATACATATATTTTTGATAAGCGTAACCAGCCGAGCCGATTTAGCCATTTCCGTCTGTCCGTGTGAAACAACAGATCTCAGAGACTAAAGAGCTTGAGTCACAAATTGGAATCTGTTGCACGTAGATCAGGTTTGTTTTCAAATTTGTCCACGCCCACTTCCGCCCCCGAAAATCATAAAAAACGTTTTATAAGCTATAGTCGTAATTTTCCGCTTAAAGTAAATAGACAAAATAAGTAAGTAGGAACTCGCGGATAATTTCTGAAAATTTGAGTAAAATCTGATGATAAACATGGAAGTTATCAAACAATAAAGTTTCTGCGTATGCATCTTCTATGTTGAGAATGCCACTGCGTGATGCATGACATGTCCCTAGCAACATTTGTCATTTGGGTGTTGCTCAACATGTTCCTAGCTACATTTGTCTTTTTGGGGTGATTCTCGACATGATTCTAGGAACATTTGTCTTCACTTGTCAACATTTTCTTTTTTCCATGTAAGTACATATGCTATTTAATTTTAGTTTTTGGTACCGGGTAGCATTCCTACTTGTTTTGGTGTTGTCATCATGTTCCTAGCAACTCTTTTAAAATTGATCCTTAATTTAAGGCTTAGATTTTTTCAGTTCCGATTACGAAACTGTTTAATAAATAGTATACAATTAATTTGTGGTTTTTATACCCTTGCAGAGGGTATTATAATTTTGCCATGATATATGCAACGCAGTGAAGGAGGCATCCCCGACCCCATAAAGTATATATATTCTTGATCAGCATTACCAGCCGAGTCGATCTAGCCATGTCCGTCTGTCTGTCTGTCTGTCCGTCTGTGTGTCCGTTATATTTGTAAACAAGACCAAAACATGTTATACTTTTAAATATATTTGTTTATTAAGAACTTCCGCAAACAACATTTAAAACTTAGAATATACTACTAGTTTCCATTAAGGATTAAATGAAGGTACATAAAAACACATGTTTGTTGCTTGTCAACTTTTTTGGACTCGCCTTAATATTATGACTGACAAAACAAAAGGGAATTTCATTACAAATAAACTAAGCTTTTTGGAGGAATAAAAGTAACATACGTTCAGGAATTTTGAGTAGAATGCAAAATAATACTTAAACCTGAAAGTAACTTTTAAATTTGGAAAGCAAAACAAATTCGAATAATTTTTAAATTCGAAAGTTAGAGAATACGGCGTGTGTATTTAGATGGCGCGTAATGTGAAAATTTTAATTGTATAATGAGCCTGCGCTGATTGAAATAGTTTAGGATGCTCTGATTGGATGTGTTGTCTGCGTAATACTTCGATCAAATATGTTGGGAAATGAAGAACTTATCACTTCCGCAACCGGAGCAATGAAACGGTGTTAGATATATAGTATAGGTAATGAAAATTGTTTAAAATGTATACTCGAAGCTTAGTAAAATTGTTGCTATCGTTTTATCTGTCATTTGCCTCACACATCAATCACAGGAATAATTAGTATTTTGACTTTTGTTTTCAGTTTTCAGTTTTATCAATTCTAAATAGCTAAATTGTTTTATACAAAAATAAGTTAGTCTTGCTGATGTGTTCGATATCTATCAATTTTCCTCGTGACAGGCTAAAGTAGCTTTGATAACATCGTTTTAGCAAGTAAAGTACAATGCCTTATAATGGGAACTGGAAACTTTAATGTTTAAGGTCACTTAAGTACGTCTTTAATTCGATTTAAGTGAAGCTTGATGGTTTTCGACCCACGATCAGTGCTTGTCATGAGCAAGCTCTTCATTTTCCAAGTAGGCCGCCTTTAATTTTTGATATTCCAGAATTCGAGCAATGCCATATTCCTAAAATAAAAAATAGGAAAGGAATTTCATGAATATTCACCAAATTCTCATTTGGTGTAATTGTTCCGTTAAGTGGCAACCAAATAAAAAAAAACTCACCCAATAGCCAAACTCAATTGCCGATGTGACATTGATCACGGACCAGAGGCTCCAGAACAGATGCGACAACATAGTAAAGAACTGAATTTCGCCATCCACTTTCTCCAGCTCCTGGCCGGTAGGATTGTAGTTGTCATCGTCGTGATACTTCTTTAAATAGTTAACGATGAAGTCACGCCGCTGCGATACCGTTGCACAGTTGCTGGTATTATGATAGAAGTAAGGGAACTGCGGATTGGTGTAATCAAAAGTCCACTCAATGAAGTGATTTGCCAGATCATAGCCACGATAGTTGTATGCGCAATATTCAAAGTCAATGATAATGAGATCCGGCTCAGTGTCGATCGTGAAGCTGGCATCCAGCGCTGAATCATTCGTGGTATCCAGCTCAGGGCAAGGGGGCGACGACAAACAGTGCGACTTGCTGTTATATAAATAAATAGTTTTTGAAAAGAATTAGTTTTTCTATATATCGCTGACACTATTACATGGGTAACCTGTAGCTTGTATTGCTTTGGCCAACACATTTTTTAGGGTTTTAAAACTCAAATCACGACCGCAGCAAATTGGGGCAATCTAGAATTGTAGGTAGTTTTATATACGTCTAAAAATTAGCTAATTGCTAGTAGTTACTACTAAGCCGGCCACAGAAAAACAATGGGAAAGCGAGCAGATTTGGTTTCCCTATTTATGTGAATCTTACTTACTTGACCTCCGACTCGGACATGTTGCTGTTGCAATCCAGACTATCGCCCAGCGTCTCGTCGAAATTGGATCTGCACATAAAATTGTAAAGGTAATTAAAATTATGCATATAATGCTTTATAGTCTTATTGTCGAAGAATTGGCATTGCAAGGCGTTGCCTACAAACAGCTGTTGAACACAAATTGCTAAAAATTGTTTAATTTTCTAGGCTTAAGTGTAAAATTGTCTTATTTTATCCGTGCATCAAAGATTTTTCATTTGGCTTTTAGAAGCTTTTAAAGTCGTAAATAAATTTTTTCCTAAGCTATATATTAGGCACCGGTAAAGAAAATCATTAGCTGCCATAGAAAAAAAGTAAATTTGTGCACTTTACCTGTGATTTAAATGAATATAAAACATATTTTAATCAAAATATGGCAGTTTTTCCCTACATCTGCAATAGCTCTTAATACTTATTAATTATTGCTAAATATATGGTAGCTTTATACAATTTATGCAGATCATTTTTAATATCAGCTTACATCGGACTAGTATACCTTAAGCGTGCAATAGAAACGAGATACTTAATTTAAATATCGTTGTTTTACACAATTTCCAAAGTACGGGTTGAGTGTTAAGTTACGCCGATTCGTGAACGTATTGTTTCAAAATATTCCGGCAACTAATCTGACCTTTGCTAGTACTAATTGCAAACCCACCTTAGGCTATTAATTGACTCTCGTGGAGTTCGTTCGCCTTGGGCAGTCGTCGGTGGCTGACGCAGCAGAATATTTCCCTCCTGCAGGTCGTTATGGCAGAATACAACCGGGTATTCACCGCCATCGATCACTGATTTCATCCAGGCAATCTCTTTCTTATAGTTGATCGTGCGCATCAGTTCCATTTGCTTTTGAAGCACCGATGAGTTTGGCTTAGACTGGACATTGCCCTTGACAATGCTATCATAACTCGATATCCAGCGCTGCATACAATTCCATACCCAGTCCGGCTCCTTAGACATGGGTATATTAAGACTGTGAATCTCGCCCATTTTCTCTGCCACTTTCATTAATATCCGCTGCTCGCTCAATTCCGATGTAGTCAAGGATCGTGCCTGCGGGGAAAAATATCATATTAAATTATCTCAAGACTACTATTAAGCGACTTCGCTTTTACCGGTATATATTGCTCGATGCGGCCGCCCGGAAAGATGCCGTGCAACTTGGGCCCAAAGTTCCGTTCACTGAGCAGGGCAAAGACCACCGACTCCGTGATCATGCTCTCCAGCGCATGGTCGCCGTGGGTCTGTCCATAGATGCGCAACAGAACCTGTAGGCAAGCCAAAAAGATTATGTAGGCAAAATAAATGAAAGGGTGTACATATGTTGGTTGACCTACCTCACGCGGTTCCTGCTTGGGGGCGTGCATTCGTTTTAGTGAACTTGAGTCCCCACTATCGCTATCGAAACGCTGGCGTTTAGGCGCCTGTTTGGCGCTCGTCGCTACGTCGTCATCGTCATCGTTGCTTGCCAATTCCGTGTTTACGCCCACCGACTTGTCTTCGGCCTCCCCCACTGCATCACCGCATATATAACCCAAGTTACTGTTGGACAGAGTTGCGGTGGCTATGACGTCTTTGCCGTAGGCGTTGACATTTGCCTGCTGCCGCTGCTGTTGTTGCTCCTCATCCTCATCGATGTCATCCAAACCGGGCAGACTTACGTAATACAAAAAGTTTGATAGGCCACCACTGCAAGAAGCAAGGAGTTTGGTATAAATTTGTAAATAATTTATAGTTGCGCCCATTTTTCTAAATTAAGGGCCCCCACAAAATATTTAATACTATATATCAAAACATTAAGGAACTTGAGCAATGTAGAACTAGTTTAACACTCGCACTCGCAGGTAGTGTTGTCGGACTACGATATTCATAAAATTTGGAAATTCTGTAAAACTTAACAATGATTCAAAAATTGTGTGAAAATTAAAAATGATTCAAATACATACTTTTTTAGATTTAAAAATACTCAAAAAAAGATAAACTCAAAGTAAATATTCAGATTTGTATTTTTGTCAGCGTTTCCTACTATACAAATAATGAATAACACTTCATACACTTATGATGGTAATTAAAAAAATAGTATTAAAATGATTTGATTTTTCTCTCTTATTATTATTATAAATGTGGCTTCTATAATAATTTTGACAAAAATAACTAAGTATTCTTCAAACGCTAAAAAGAAGAACCAAATTTAGCGTTAAAGCCGTAGTTCCGTGTTTAATAATGTTATTCACTTATGTTCTTATTTACCTAATGCGCTTCACCACCAGATTTTCAGGAGTCACTGTTTTCCAGCGCCCGGTTAAATAGTCCCGGCAAATCCGTGCCGCCGCATGGCGAATTTCCTCAAGGGTGGCCTATTTCAAAAAGAAAATAATAATAATACATAGATTAGGGTAGGTTGGGTTAGGAAAAACTATTTCAAAGAGAAAATCAAGTGAAAAGAGAGCCAGAGAAAGAGAGAGACAGAGAGAGAGAGTGAAAGCGTGAGGGAGAGTTCTCTCAGATTGCGTGTCAAAAAATCGACAAAGCCATCGGGCCCTGGCGCTGGTTGTGCACTAAAAATACCCAATACTCGTACAATATCAGGTACGAAATGCAAATGCAATTAGATGTTGCAGACAGGCATAACCAAAACATATTGATTAAATATCCGATGAAAGGAGCAGCAGAAGCGCATTGCGATCGATATAGCGATGTAAGCCAAAACGATTATTTAACATCGAGTTTGAAAAATCACAGACGGTTAAATAATAAAATATTTTCATATGTATGTCCGATTTAGAAATTGACAATAATAATACAATATATTGAAATTCAAATTAATAAGCTTACGTTGCGTTTAAAATGTTGCCAAATATTATCATAGTTACAACGTTTACTTAAACAACAGTTGCGATCTATTTGCTGTTGATGCTGGCGACGTTTCAGTGATTTGTTAGTTCTACGACTTCGCTGTCTCATGCTACGCGAATTGAATGGAAATATAAAATACCAATTATATACGAGTATTCAGTGTAATGTAAATCGTATTATATAAATCTTATTAAAGTAAAGGCACACAACAGGACAGGCGTTTCAGTTCGCTTCGGCTCTATGCGACTGGTAAGTAGTTCACAGCTGGGCAGACAAAAACAAACTGATGAGTCAGTTGCAAGACCGAGACCAATGCCTCAGGGGTAGCCGTAGCCGGATCCCAGTGCTCCCTCCTCTCTCAAAGTTCCTCTCTCTCCTTAGCACCACTGTAGTGAGGCGCCACCCCCGCTGACCGGCTGTTATAGAAACACACGTTCGCCTCATGAGGTAGCAAGCTAGATAGAAATCGGGAAATACTTCGCTGGCTGTGATTTCCAACAGATGTTCGTCGGCGAAAAAAATTAGGGTACAAATCGGGACAACAGGTAAAAATAGTGGGAAACTTTCCTGTGTTTAAGGTTCTTTTAATTGCACCCTTGCTACACGTTTTTATTGGCATTCGATAGATTGCAATATAAGTATACACATACAGACATTAATGTACATACATATGTACATATGTATATATTTCCTTGAGATTTTATTTAATTAAAGGCTTAAAAGCGTCCTTCCATCAATGACAATTTTAGAACTAGTTTTTATACCAGGTACCCATAGGGTACAAGGGTATTATAGGTTAGTGCCAACCGAGAATGTATGTAACAGGCAGAAGGAGAAATGTCCGACCCTATAAAGTATATATATTCTTGATCAGCATCACCAGCCGAGTCCATTTAGCCATGTCTGTCTGTACGTCTGTCCGTCTGTCCGTCTGTCCGTCTGTCCGTCCGTCCGTCCGTGTGAGACAACAGATCTCAGAGACTATAAGAGCTAGAGTTACCAAATTTGCTGACAACATTGGAATCTGTTGCACGCAGATCAAGTTTGTTTTAAAATTTGGCCACGCCCACTTCCGCCCCCGAAAATCATAAAAAACGGGACATAAGCCATATGAGTGATTTTCGGCGTAAAGTTTATAAGTGGGCAATCGTGGACGTGTTCTGAAAATTTCAGTAAGATCGGATGATAAACATAGAAGTTATTAAACAATAAAGTTTCTGAGAGAGAGAGAGAGAGAGAGAGAGCGCACGTGCGTGTTGCTCAAAATGTTCCTAGCAACATTTGTCTTTGTTGGGTGTTGCTCAGCATGTTCCTAGCAACATTTGTCACTTTTGAGTGTTGCTCAACATGTTTCTAGCAATATTTGTCTTCATTTGTCAAAATTTCCTTTTTTCCACGTTCATGTGCTGTTTAATTTCACCCACAGTGCTTTGGGTACCGGGTATCTGACAGTCGGTCACACTCGACTGTAGCTTTCCCACTTGTTGTATTTAGCTTTCTTATTTTGTTCTTTGAACATCTGTATAATAAATCGAAAACAAAAACGAACCTTTTAGTTCGGTGTCTATCATCATTATAGGCCTCGCATAACATTTTCTTTTTATCGTTTTATGATTTATATTATAATGTTATTCAGGGGTTACAAAGCCATTTATAAGGATTCGAATTCAATAAAAATTGTCTCCAAAAGAATGCAGCAAACACACTTCACACAAAAGTAATATATATACAATAAACCTTAAACATTTTGGTCTCAAAGCTAAGGTTATATTACATCTTTGATTTGAAGTTTTTTAGCAGAGAAACATTGCCTACCGTGTAAAGAATATATGTAGAATATGAATATATGTACAAATTCTTTTATAGTTTTTAGATTATATGTAATTAAACTGTGCCAATCTTCTTAAAGTATATACATTAAAAACTGTGATTAAGTTCAACTTTTTGTAAAAAAGAAGTTTCGTAAGACAGTAGAGCTTAGCTGAATAGTAGGACTTTCCATGGTTACTAAAGGTGATTTAAGTTTAAGTCTCATTTTCCCAAAAATAAGACACCGAGATTACTAATACACAATTTTATTTATACAATTTTATAAAATGTAATCAAAAAACAAGAATAACTTCGGAAAGCAGAAGAATGTGTACTTCTGCAGTATGTGATTTTACCCAACCATATAAAACATTTATATATTGCACAAATATTTTAGCCGCCTTTTTTTAACAGATTGTCGTATACATCGATCGCTCTTAAGTTTAAAAACACCAAAGTTATATCGATATTCCTAATATCGATTTTCCTATTAATTTTATTTATTTAATTCAAATTCAAAGATTTATACAATTTACAAATGTTGTTTACTAACAGGGTTCCATATTCCACAGATATTGACTAGAAAATTAAATATAAACAATATCGGAACCAACCCCTTTTACGCATTTATAACGAAAAAAAATACATTCATTTGAATATTAACTTTATTGCCAGCATCAGTGATAATACTCTGTGCTGTGTGTGATTAACCAGGCCATTGGAACTAATCGCCACAAGATGAAACTAATTTTAGCTAAAGCAACAACAGCTGTCGCTTGAACCATGGAATTTTCCATGTAACCATCACGCTGCATCGTCAACATGAAAATCTTCCATTGGACAGTAATACGCATAAATCAGAAAGTCTTATCAAGTCCGGTCAGATTCGACAGCTAGTACAGCTCTTGCTATGGCTTTCAACAGAAATAAACAAAACACTTAAAACAATTAAGTGTATTATGAATAGGTAAATAACTATTTATTATTTGCAGTCTAAATAGTATGCAATATTTAATACTCCGCTCCTTAAATTCAAATCTTATCTTACGGGCTCCGAGCTTTACATTCGGTGCCAGATCATGCGCTAATTAAAATCTTAAGGATTAACATATTTAAAATAAAGTCTTATAGATTAAGGACGCGGCCACATTTTGTTTATTAGTTTAATTTATTTATTTAATAATTTTAATTCACAATTCTTAAGTACGAAATTTTGAAGTTTGTTGATTGTTTTGCGATTGATTATTGTATGGCTTTATATAGGTCAACTTTGGGTAGATAAGGAAATTGCCGAAAATAAAAAGAATACACTAGATAAGATTTTGCTGACTTTGGACCATGGACGTCATGTACTTACTTTTTAAAAACAAGAACACAATCGCTTAAAATGTCTATTCAAGTCACAGTTCCTTTATTAGCATTTTCACAGATATTCTAACCAACGATGGTAAAGCCAAAAACCGCTGGTTGGCTGCAATAAATCTAAGTTAACATAATCGAATCCGATAACCAAAAATTATATAATTAAAGGATGCCACGTGGTATAATGACTTGATATATGGCCACTTGATATTTGCCTAAATCTTATCTGCCGCCAAGCTAGATAAGGCAATAATCCGTTAGAGGCGTTTCATTATGGGCAAATAACACCATATAATGAGTCTTTAATCGATCCATGTTTTTAGGGCTTAAGTCTGTGAAGCGTGCAAACGGTTATCGAACCAATTGTGCCTTCAAATAGTTTTAATTTATAATTCAATTCAATAATTTTAGACTGATTTTTTTTTTTAGTTATCTCATTACGACAAATGATAAGGGCCTAAAAACAGAGACACAGTAAGTCAAGATCAAAGATATAATCGATTTCGTTGTAATTGAAATGTTAACTGCGCAATGAAAACGAAGACATGTGATTTGATACGGTGACTGTCCAACCGCAACAATGTAGTCCAATCCATCCGGTCATATAATCTGCTCCGGCTAGAATTTACAATAGAACACTCAGGGTGAGCGCCACACGCAACTCGAAAATGAAATACACGAAGTGACTAAACTTCAAAATACCGATAAGGGGGAATAATGGAGGACGATGACGGCAATGTACGAAGAAGTGATCCACGAGTTGAGATAAGAGGCCACCTCCTTGAGCAAATTGCGAATCAGCCAAGAAATCGCAAAAGCTGTAAAGGGAATGCGAGACAAGTAGACGATAAGAAGGCCTTGTTGATCAAGCTATAAAGGAATACCCGTTGACTTGTTCAGTTTATCGGTCAGTTAACTTCAAAACGATTCAAACTTTATACAATTGGAATAGCAACCATCCTATCCGGTCTTGTCTTGTTCGGATAAAGAAGGATCAGATATTTCAGTAAATATTTTCAAAACTCTTGGGAAAAAGTGGTAATAAAAAAGATAAAAGATTCTGACTCATGTATAATGGGGGCTTGCCAAAAATATGGTAAGAACTTTTCAAAAGATCACTGACCAACTGGATTGATAAACGTAGCCGCAGTTTGTGAGGTACAAAGAGAATTGTACTTTGGAGTCAACCGAAATTTTTTTTTAGTAAGCACACGTGAATAAAAACTTCCCAGTAAGAAAGATGCGATCAAGTCAAACAAAAGCTCCGCCACAAAAACAATAATTGTTGTGGGAATAACGTTTGCGAAACACACACCATCATAAGGTGCAGTGAAATTGTTAGTCGCCGCACTCGACCTGTAGGCATGTTTTCCTACCTTTTGCAGGTTGCTGGGCATCGTCCTCCTTTGTTTTATTTATTTATCTTGCTTATCCACAAGCACACGGGCACAAGCACAATACAAAGTAATAATAGCACGAAGTAAGAAGCACTTGAACGGATTGCGGTCTACTGTTTTCAGCTTTTTGACGTCACTTGGTATTAAATATTGTTGCAACAACAATGATAATTTTGTACTGTAAAGTACATGCGCGGATCTAGTCACAGTTAATGGTCACAATGCGTCCACTCGCGGGGACGATTTGGTTTCAACTACTTAACACTCGCCGGCTTCGATCGGCTCCAAGTCCGAAAGCTTCTGTTCCGTGGGAGTAGTGGTAGCTACGCCACGAGAGCAAGGCAAGGCTATCAGTTCTCGCTCTCCGGATTTGTATTTTTTAGCTATATTATCAGAAGGTTCTTTTTTCAGCACTTGGTTGGGGGAATCCAGAAAAATACCGAAACCAGTTCCGATCGACGTCAAAATAATATCGACATTCGAAGGTATTTTGATTTTAAAAATGTTGGTATTGAGATAAAAATGATTTTTTTATATAATAACGAAAAATTAAAAAATATATAGATAAAGACTTGTAGTTGGGCTATGGCAGCGCTACAAGTATAGTAAAGTATTTTTGGTTGCCCAAGACGTTAAATTGTCTTCCAATATTGTGTTGTTTACCAAAGCTTTCCTGGGATTTTTCTAGAACTTGTGTGACCAACGGCACGACCGCCACAAAAGCTTGAAGCAACTGGAAAGCTTTCGTGCCAGATACCATTCTATGAGCCATTCTATGAATATATTTACATATCTGTATGTAAATATTTTACATCAATTTAACATTTGTTGTTGGCGGATAATGTCGACCTTATATGCTTAAATTGAGTTTCCAACTGACCTCGTGGTCTTAGTCGACTGATTCAATCCACAGAAATTAAGACGCGACTATTAAGCCAAGTATTTAAGCCTGCCTGTTAAGATTTTTAGGGATACTTTACAGCTGCGAAAAGGGCACTAGCAGACTGTATTCTGAGTTCTTATATGCAAGACCCTGAAATCGGTTTAATACTGTCTGAGTCTAGGCACAGGGCTTTATTGTATACCGCTGCTTTCTTGTAGAAACTCTTACAATAGCGTTGGAAGAGTTTCTCACCATTTTAAAAAACTTTAAACTGGGACCAAAAGCTCTCAAAAGCTCTCTAAAAGCAAACGTTCAAGGGTTTAGGCACCATTTCACCAGATTCGTAACCTCAACATGGTCCTAAGGCTCTCTTAAAAACATTGACGACGCATTACTATTTGTCCGAAATACCCACATCGCTGCATAGTCCTTAACCTGTGGTTCAATCAACCCATCTGATCGGCCTCATGCTCAACATCTGGTGGGGCTGATAAGAGCCTTGGGTCGCAGATTTATGGGATCGATCATAATTACTTCTCTGAACTAGACGGCAGTGATTGTAAACAAGTTGGAAAGCTCACGACTGCGAGAAGGGCTACAAAAAAATTTGTTACAAAATGAAATTACTAAAATGCGTTAAAACTAATTAACCTGAGGTCCCCATTGCACTACAGGGAATTTGACCGATTTTTTGAACCAAAATTAATAACTCGCTCAGTTTATTAGATATCAACATGAAACTTTACCAATCGTAATTATATATATATAGGAAAACTCTGAATGAAAATTATCCGGATCAGACAACTATATCCTATAGCTTTCATAGGAGAGATCGGGTAAAATTTAAGATATCTGCATAAAATTTTATAAATTTAAAATTAATACTCTTTTAACAGAACATAGAAAATTTTGTCAAGATCGGATCACGTTTCCCTATAATTTTCATAGAAATAATCTAACCAAAAACTGCTTCCCATCTGGTAAGCAATACAGCGTTGCCATACAAAAGGATATGTCCTAAAAATTAAAAATTCTCGCAAAATCGAAAAAAGTGGTATTTTTATTAACATTCATTTAAACAAGAATTTAATACTCTACAACATACAATACATATCGTGGATGGACTCTTCTGGACTCACTTTATATACCTTATGAAACATGAGACTTTATCCAAAATATGCATTTGCAAGGCTACTTGCATTTTTGTTCTATTAAGGGAACAACACGATTTTTTTCTACAAATTACGTTCACAAACACATAATACAAACCACAAAGATTGGAATTCATTTCAAAAATTTTAGTAAAATTGTTTAGTTTTTCACTTATGATCACTTAAACTTTGCAAACAAAAGTTAATATTGCAGACTCCTGTGCTTTGCAAATGTAAAAGCTGTGTTTATCAGCTTATTGCTTTGTTGTGGAGCCCTCTCTGAAAATTTCTGTTATGCGACACTGAAGATTAGTGTATTGTGAATGCGTTACACTGAAATTTGTTTTAATTTTCCGACTTTCAGAAAATGGGTTTTGGCCAGAAAAAGTGGTCAAATTCCCCATAGTGCATTGGTGTTTCTTTCCAATATTGATGTAGTTAGATCAAAGTTTATTTTAAGCCTTATACCAGCTCTGGGTAACGTAAGGTTTGGGAGTTATTAAGCCTTGAAAAGTGCCAATTCAAGCAAAGCTTACCTTCCGTCTGTCAGCTTCTTCGCCACCTAGTCTCTCAGTTTTTGAGTTATCGGCCTAATTTTCAGCGTAGTCTTGTTTCTGTTGCAAGCAGGAACAATCCATAGGAACAGTCAGGAAATTATTAGAAAACAAGTGAGAAAGCTGCAGTCGAGTGTGACCGACTGTGAGACACCCGGTACCCAAAGTATTGTGCATTAAATTAAATAGCACATGGACATGGCAAAAACAAAATGTTGACAAATTAAGCTGAGCAAATGAAGTTGAGCAATGTGCAAAAAAGACAAGTTCTGCAGCAGTACGCAGCTGCATTACGAATTAATACTGCGCCTGAAAGCACGCAACACTTGTTTTCCCAACTGCCTTTGTGGCTCAGAAGAAGAAGAAGAAGCATATACAAACTTTATTGTTTAACAACTTTCATGTTTATCATCCGAATTTACTCAAATTTTCGGAAAACGTTCGCAAAGGTCTACTTATTTATTTTATCTATTTACTTTAAGCCAAAAATTACCACTATAGGTCATATAAGGTTTTTAACGATTTTCGGGGGCGGCAGTGGGCGTGGCTAAATTTTAAAACAAACTTGATCTGCGTGCAACAGATTCTAATGCTGTCACCAAATTTGGTAACTCTAGCTCTTATATTCTTTAAGATCTGTTGTTTCACACGGACGGACGGACGGACAGACGAACAAGGCTAAATCGACTCGGCTGGTTATGCTGATCAGGAATATATACTTTATGGGGTCGGGATGCCTCCTTCTGAATGTTACATACATTCTCGGTTGGCACTAACTTATAATACCCTTGAACCCTAAGGGTACCGGGTATAAAAATTATGACTTCTCTGTTTTGCAACGTACTTCTATAAATTTTGAGGTATAGCTGTATTGGTTGATTTATATGAAAATGAAAAATTCTGCATGTAAATTGTAAAATGTGTAGGTAAACGTTATAAAAATGTACAAACTTCGATATTTATTCGAATTGCAGACTGCACGGATATACAAACTTCGGCTTACCGACTTATTCAAATAAATTGTTAGCTCGAAACATACACAATTAAGAGCTTTTGGGTAAAATGGGCCAAAAATATTAGCATAGAACTTCGAAATCAATCATACAAACGAAAGTGTTAGTTCAATTTAATAGTACTGAAAAAAAAGCCTTTTATACCTAGTACCCTTAGAGTGTTAATGTATTAAAACATAAAGGCAACTGAAAATAAATGTAGCAGGGAGAAGGTAGCATCTTCTTTATTTGGTTTCTTCTTTATTTTTAAAATTTCCACCTTATTCTTATATTTTTTATTATATCCGGCACCCATAGGGTACAAGGGTAATATAAGTTAGTGCCAACCGATAATGTCTGTAACAGACAGAAGGAGGCATCTTTGACCCCATAAAGTATATATATTCTTAATCAGCATCACCAGCAGAGTCGATTTAGCCATGTCCGTCTGTCCGTCTGTCTATTTGTCCGTCTGTCCGTGTTAGTAAACGGATCTCAGAGACTATAAGAGCTAGAGCCACCAAATTTGATGACAAAATTCTAATCCGTTGCACGCAGATCAATTAAAATTTTTTTTTTTTTTATTTTGGCCACGCTCACTTCTGCCTCCGAAAATTACTAAAATCGTTGTATAAGCTGTAAGTAAGTGGATAAAATAAATAAGTAGGCATTATTGATAAAGGAAGTTATTAAGCAATAAAGTTTCTGTGTATACTTCTTTTTCTTCTATGTTGAGAGCGCACGTGCGTGTTGCAAAATATGTCCCTAGCAACATTTGTCTTTGTTGGGTGTTGCTCAACATTTTTCTAGCAATATTTATCAACATTTTTTCCATGTCCCTATGATATTAAATATCACCCACTATGCTTTGGGTACCGGGTATCTTACAGTCGGTCACACTCGACTGTAGATTTTCTACTTGTTTTTAAAGTCGATCATGGGACCCAAGTCCCAAAATGATCTACTGGTCTTTTAACACTGTGGTAAAAACGATCCTAACCTATGCATCTCTTGGTTGGTGGACGAATTCTACCCAGAAGTCAGCTGCGGCTGCACTTACCAAAATACAACGACTGGTCTGCATAGGCATCACCGGAGCCATCCGGACATGCCCCACTGCAGCACTTGGAGTCATAACTGGCATACCCCCTCTACCCATCACCCTGAAAAAGGAGGCCTGCCTGGGGGCACTTCGCCTTCAAAACATCACCAATAAAAAGGGTGGTGATCTAACCGGGCATCTACGGGTTTTTGAACCCCTAATAAACGAGTCCATCCTGTGCGTAACTGACAAACAGAAACCAAAACTAGTTTCCACAGAAACTTCTCTGTAGTCTTGCACACCAAACACGATTGGAAAACAAAATCAATATCTCTGCCCAGTGGTACACTGATGGGTCGAGGTTCAACATGTCCATAGCCATGGGAAAGTCTCCAACCATTTTCCAAGCAGAGATATACGCCATAGAAATCTGTGCTCGAGAATGCCTTCGCAGGAAAAGCAAGGCGCACGGATTTACATCTTCTCTGACAGTCAGGCGGCGCTCATTGCGCTGAGATCCTTCACGATCTCCTCCAGACTTGTAGAGAACTGTTTCCAGCAGCTGAACTCTAGACCTAGATAAACGCGAGGCGATGTCACCACTAATCGGCCCTAATCCGTTCTCTGGACTTTCAAAAGGACACAAAAGAGAACTGTTCAGAAAATGGGAGAAAACGGAGATAAGTCGCCACTGGACCGACAGTGCAGGGCTGAGACAAGCCAAACAATTTCTCGTCCCCCAGATGTCGCGATCTAAACGCATCATCAGCGAAATTCGCACTCTAACAGGCTACCTAACGGGTCACTGCAACCTAAGGTATCACCTTAGAAAATTAAAACTTTCAGAAATCGACACATACAGATTCTGTGAGCTGGAGCTAAAAACATCAGAACATGTTCTATGTGAAAGCCCCTCGCTAAGCAGACGTCGACTTCTACAACTAGGAGGTGAACTTATCCCCCCCTACAGGATTTGGGAACATATAGACCCCGCCAAAGTGCTCTCCTTTATCAGAAGCCTCGGTATAGAGGCTCTACCCTAATCCTACAGGCCGGCACAAAAGACGTAAGATCTGGTCGTAGTGCAACAGGCCCTCGTAATAATAATAATAACAATAATAATAAAGTCGATCAGAGTTATCGTTTCGGAGGCAGCGCCTTAGGAAGATTCGCTCGTCAGGTCATTTAGGCAGAGAACACTACTTATCTACCGGTTATCTCACAATAGACCACACTCTACTGTAGCTTTTTCACTTATTTGGTTTTAAGAACACTGAGTTTAAGATGATAATGTTGTGGTTATTACGTTATTTTAAGTTTTGCCCAAACAAAATTGTTAATTCTGTTGTCTAACATACTTATATGTAAATACATATATAAGATTACACGAAAACTTCAATTATATTATCTTTGGCGCAGCTTTAAACAGTTTTGTTAAACTTTTCTAGAAGATTTCAGGAACCAAGTTTGAGGTTCCATGCTTGGCTTTCCACCACCGAGATCTGGCATGGAAGTACAGTTGCGTCCACAGATATCTCAAGCGAGGTTTTCCCGAAAATGGATAAAATAATACCAATCCCAAAAACACACTGGATAATTTTAAGTTTTCTGCCATTTATTTGTAAATGTTCTCGAATGTTTTTGTTTCTGCAGTTCCGGCTTTAGTTGGCAATTATTAGTGATCAATCCTTAACTGATTTATATTTTCGGTGTTGAGAAAATTACAAATCCTAATTTTTTTGTTTGTCCCAAAAAAATGATTTCGGGACGAAAGGAAATAAAAAGTGGAAGGGATCGAATCGTGAGAAACTGTTGAGAAAGGTTTTGACATTGTGTAACTAGAAAATGAACCAAATGCTATTACTGTTACAAATACTTTTCCAACATAACTTTTTGTATAGTTGCCCGTGATTATGATAATATATTTAGTTTGATTGCATTATAAAAATTTGATTTCTTTTTCAGCTTTGTTTTGTTGCTTTTATTGTTTCTGGGGTACGATGTTTTCTCTTTTCTAGACTGGCAGAAGTCTATCTGGGATGTTACTACTGGCAGCTTTGTTGTTAAATTAGCTGATTTTGCAGTTATTCTCGTTTGAAATATATTTATATATATATATAAATATTCATACACAATATAGGATCATAAAGCAGTACAAATAAAAGAGTACTCTTAAAAATGAGACGGGAGAAAAAAATGATTATGGTTTCATTTTCTTTCTTATTGTTTTACTTATTTAGGGAATTTTGTTTTGCAATTTTTCTCTTTCGCTTCGTATTTATTAGAATTATTAAATTTGACGCTTTTTGTTTACAACTTTTAATCTTAAAACATAGAGGGTCGCATCTTACTTTTGCTTGATCTTTTTTCTCTTAATATTTTGCTTTATATATATACTTTCTTTAAAGTTAAGGTTTAAGTAAGGTTTTTAAATGATAATGGATTTTGTTGTTTCTTCTTTTTGTTTGTTGGTTGGGTTTTGTTTGTTAGTATAGAGACAGAGAATCTGGGTACACTTTAAGACTACGCTCCCAATGCAGGATTGTTATTATAGAATTGCTCCCGCCGTCCACCTACACAGCCACAAACACTCACGCCTACCCGTACGGTCGATGAGCGATGCGGTGCGTGCGTGCTGGCGGCGTCGGCGAGATGAACCATTATTTTGTGTGATTTGTTTTGTTGGTTTTTTCGTGTGTTAGTAAGTATTTTATATGTAGAGTACTGTGTGTGCTGCTGCTTGCTGAGAGCCGGTTTCCGCGATCCCCTTAGGCAGCCACTTCGCTGGCCTCGGCCCCGTTCTGCACCTCATCCTTTGTGCTTGCTTCGTCCAGCTTCGCCTTCTTTTCCGGCGTGGCAACGGCCTCGTCGGCTTTTGCGGCGGCCTCATCCACCTTCCGCTTTACAGCTTCGGCGACGGGGGCGTCTGCAAGGCGAAAATAAAAACAGATATAAAAACGTATGGGAGGGGGGAGGCTTGATCTACTACACACCTGTTGAGTCACCGTTGGCGGCCTCCTCGGAGCCGTTTTCAACTGCGGCGGCTGCTGCAACTGCCTCGCTGCTGTCCTTCTTGGCCTCCTCACAGGTGGTGGCCTCCTCCTTCTTCTCTCCCTCCTCCTCCTTGGCGGCAGCGGGGGCGGCAGCATCGACCGCTTTCTCGCCATCCACGGAATCGGCCGCAGCGGCCTCGGCGGGTGCGCTGTCAGCAGCTCCGTTCTCCTTGGCGGCGCTGCTTTCCTCTTCGGCGGCACCGTTCTCTGTTGTGGTTGGCTTCTCGGCTGCTGCCTCCCCAGCGACAACGGAATCCTTCTTCACAGCATCGACTTCCTCAGCGGCGACTTTCTCCACAACGGGGGTCTCGCTATAAATGAGGGAAAAGAGGCAAAAAAAAAAGTTAAAATAAACATTTAAATATATTTTTTAACTTTAAATATTTATTTAATTTCTCGGTTTTAGGCTATGTTGGTTTAAATTATCCTAAAATCAAGAACTAAATATTTAAGATCATAAATGCCATATTATTAACAACACAAAAGCGTATTTCAAAGAACTATGAAATTTAAAAAATGTCCATTTAACGAAAGCGACCGGCAACGTTTTCACATTTCCGTCGTTCTCTCTGTTTTCTCCCCTTCCCTTCCTAGCCATGACTTTCGTGCCGCTCCTTCCGCGTCTTTCTAGCAACCCTACAACAACACAAGGCATCATTGTAACATCTGCCGACGCTGGCAGCGCTGCCGTAAAATGTTAAATGGGAGCAACAACTCGTGCAAACTGCGACGCAAAAAGAAAAGGTGAGCGACAGCGTGCTCTTTTTCATATGTATATAAGCTATGTACATACAGATGGATGAGAAAAATGGGTAGCATAAAAGAGATGCTTGCAAAAAGTAAAAAATCGCCAATTGTTTGAAATAAAACGAACGAGCGGCGAACAGAGAAACTGGTTTTGACACCTATAGTCGTCTCATTCGCACGCACGCCTAAGAGGATAGACGCTAGCGTGTTGTATAGACGGTTAGTGCGAGTGAGAGGGGCAATTCTAGTAGTGTGCAACGCAAGCGAAGCGAAAAATAACGGTCAAAAGGCAGACACTTACAGACAGAAAACACCCACTATGCGGAAACCCCGACCCCCAGAAATAACACACAACCTAAGACAACAGATAGAAATTTAACTGGTTTTCCCTAGCTTGTATTCTCATTTCTGCGATAAAAAAAAATCAGCAGCAGCACAACACCGGCGACGGCGAGAACGAGATTATTTTGGGCAGTGACAAAATAGCTGGCAGCAAGAACAAGAATAATGAGGACAGAACGACAGAGTTAATGCCAAGCTTTAGCTCAGAGCTTTAAGCGAGCAAAATCGTGTAGATGGCAACTGACAAAAATTAATGGACTAGCAGCGGCGGGGGAAAGAAGCAAACAGCCAGACAGACAAAACGACAGCTGAAATCAAACAGTACAAGAAAAAGAGCGGCAACTTGAATGCCACTAATACACACACGTCTCAACATTTTTGCGCACTCCGTTTGCACTCAAATATTACTTCGCCGAAAAAAAACACATACACACAAGTCAATTCTCGTTGTCGTTGGTTTGCCGGCCGGAGAGTGAGCGAGAAAGCACTACGACGCCGCGCCAAATTCAACGGCGTCGTTTTTTGCGCGCACACTTACTGGCTACTAGAGAGAGAGAGACAACCGCATTAATGCTGCCAAGCAATTTGCGTATATACACAGAATTCAAAAAGAAAATTTTTCCAAACCGTTGGGGCAATGACAGAAAAAGATGTGCGTTATTAAAATTTAAGGCATTGGCAGCCGCCGGGAAAACTTTATACAATTGTTCAAACAAAACGCACAAGCACACAGACACCAACATAGACAAGCCAAATAGAATTACTCACTTCTTTTGCTCAGCCACATCAGCCATTTTGATTTACTGTTGGGGTTTACTTTCAAAAATCGAAGCGCGAAGACACGTTTAGTATGTGGTTTGATGTGTGCAAATCACGAATCGCAGTAGATCAACACGTAGTTATCAACAAAGTGGCAAATTTTATAAATTTGTGCAGACTGCCGCTTGTTCTTTAGTAGCTTTGCTAGGAAAGTCGCTGGATTGCTGGATTTTTGGATTGCCGTCCACACACACAGAAAAACGCCGAATGAGAGAGCATCCAAAATAAACGTGCAATATATCCTCCACACAAGTCCCACAAGTCCCACTTCAGACCCATGTCCCACATAGAATCCACAACTCTCTCGCTCTCCCACTCTCTTACATCATGGCTATGAATTTGGGGATGAATTCGACAGTTCGTAGGCGAGAGAGGGGTGGGGGCGGGAAATCACTTCGGGAAATTGAGAGGATGGCCGAATGAGAGAGCAGAGAGCGTCGGCCCGGCTTTTAAAGCGGCGCGCTCTAGTGTTGGTGGTTGCCGGCTTTTTGGCCCCATTGAACCAGTTCTTTCGTGCGATATTTTTCCTGCCGATACCGAATCGGCTTAATAATTTAGCTAGAATTTCACAAAAAAGACGACATCGAGGTACGCAGACAAAAATAAATGTTTTTATATTTGGATTTTGTGTAAAATTTTATAAGTGCGTTAGTTTTGTGTATCGGATTTGCTTAGATGGCGAAAGTTAAATCGTGAACTGGCGCATTTAATTTGGCGTTTAGCAACACCAACTGAGAGCGGATTTGTACAAAGGGATGAGAGCGACCGGCAGAGATGTTTGCGGTGATATTTTTCTTTGTTGGTTCATCTTTTAAAAAAGGGGTTGCCAGGTTTCAATTTTAACGATATGTCGTCGAGACACTGGAACTATTTTTGAGGTCTCCCTTAAATTATTCAATTATTCTATTTGTGTTTACTTTTATACCATGTGCAAATTTTTGTAAGGTAGATAATTTACCTGGTAAAATGGGGTTCGTTTGCAGTACCTCTACCGAATCCAATGGATTAGGCAGCCTCACGTGCCATCATGTCCGGTCTGAGATTAGTTTTCTAAAGAAAATAAAACGACAGATGTTTCGTGATCCGATCCGGCAAGATGTTCTGAAAGGATCCCTTAATGCATTCGAATTTGTTGGGACGAGAAATGACACCACCTAAAATGGAATTACCAAATTGTTTTGATCTATGTTGTTACCTAGACTGTTTAACATTTTAGTTTGTAGTCCTTACAAAATCCAAATCATTTATTTATTTGTACAAAATGCATTCCATACTGTTTTGAAACAATCTTTTTTGTAAATAATACGTGCTGGTTATATTATGTTTTATATAGTACTCAAAATCTTACCAATTTTATAAATGATTTCAATTAGTTGGTTTTGCATCAAATCATAAAAATTGAATTAATAATTTAGCTAAATAGCTTAAAACATTAAAAAAAAATTGGATGTAAATATTATAAGTTCTTATATTTCATAATTTAAAATAAAAAAAAAAAAAATTAAAAAAACTAACGTAACTAACATTTAACTGATAAAAATCATGCAAATCGGAGTTATTAAAACAGGGTAAAATTAAAAAAAGTAAGGAAGCTTACTCCGGTAAGTTTAAGTTTGTATACCCTTGCAGTTTGCAATTGGATCATGAACAAGAAAGGAAGCTAACTTCGGCAAGCAATTTCGCAGCTTATATATGTATGTACATACATATGTACATATGTATGTATATATGTAAGGTACATGCAGATAGATTTAAGAAATTTAATATATTTTAATGTTTTGCTATAATTAATATAAAGGATCTGATAATAAGTTTATATATCATATCTTTAAAAACAAAGAAAATCTGCTAATTCGGACCGATCGTTTCTATGGCAGTTATAAGATATAGTGGATGATTTTTTGACAAATAATTAAAGTAAGGGATCACATATTTAATTTTAATCCGATACCTTTAAAAACTGCGAACGTCGGGTAATTTGACCCGATCGTTCCAATTACAGATACAAGATATAATGGTCAGATTTTGCCCGTACCGACATATCGAAAACTTAAATGATTATTATCTTCGTATTTTGTTTTGTATATTTATAAAAAACTTCAAAATCAAAATTTTCATAATACAATCGGCCGAAGCTGAAAAACCAACAACATTTTGTCACTTTTAGCTATTTTTAAAGACATTTTTATATTTAATTATTTCACATGGAAAACATGTTTAAATTAATGTTTTTAAAGTTTAAAATTTAAACTCATGTTAGTAAACTCAATGTTTGCACTTTTTCTAACAAATCTTCTCATTCAAATTATTAACAACATGATAAGTTCGCAAAGTACCGTTACAAATGAGAAATAAGCTTGTCAGATAAAAAAATGAGAGTTATTCTAAAAACTACTTCTATAAATGGAGAGCTAAAATATTTTCTTGTAGATAACGAGTTTTTTTACTCGACACATTTCGCAATATATTTTATATTTTTTTACCGTTTGCGATGCATTGTTTTCTATAATACAAATAGAACTGAAAATATTAGTTTTAAAATTTAAGCCGTAATACTGAAATCGTTAAAAATAGCTACACATGTACATACATATGTATATATTTAAATTTATAGAAATATGTTGAACATGGCAAAGTAATATGTATGTATACCCTTGCATAGAATTATAAATGAAAAAAATTATACCTTCCATGTTTTTCAACGCATTTTTATAAATTTTGAGATATTGCTGTTTTTTACGGTTTAAGAATTAATTTAATTTCATTAAGATCGGACAACTATATAATATATGTATCTCTGACATACAAACGATCGGAAATTCTACATGTCAAATGTAAAATGTGTAAGTAAATTTCGATATTTTACAATTTTACCAGTATGGATCGATTTTAAGGCATTCAATTGCAGACTGCAAGGGTGTACAAACATTGGCTTATCTTTCTTATTTTTTTTATACCCTTGCAGAGGGTATTATAATTTTGCCATGATATTTGAAACGCAGTGAAGGAGGCATCTCCGACCCCATAAAGTATATATATTCTTGATTGTAAATCCTTTGTTTTTTAACGTATATCAATCAATTTCAAGGTATAGCAGTTTCTTACGGTTATAGAATTACGATTTTAATTTCATTAAGATCAGACAACTATATAATATAGCTGCCATAGAAAAGATCGGTCGATTTAAATGAAAATGTAAAATTCTGCAAGTAAAATGTAAATTCTATATGTAAGATGTAAAATGTTTACAAACTAAGATATTTTTTCAGCTGTAACCAAAATGAATCGATTTTCAATAATCCAATTCCAGACTGCAAGGGTATACAAATTTCGGTTTACCGAAGATAGTTTTCTTTCTTTTTTTTTAATTTTCGATCATTTCTATATCTTTATGAGATTGATAACTTCTAAAATTATAAAAGCATTCTAGGATATAGAAAAACTTTGATATTTCGATCAAATTATTTTCACTTTGAAATATTTATTTTTTTCTTAATGGCCCAATTGAAAAATACTACTATTTTACCCCAGCTGCTTACAATCAATAAAAATTGCGCATACTACCGGCAAAAACTTCGATATTCAGCTCACTTTAAACATTCAGGTAAGCCAGGTAAATGGAATTGGCCTGCGCACCGGATCAGTTTGATACAAAAATGGAACGGAATGCACTGGCAGCTGCTGGAAATTTCTATGCCTCCCTATGCAGGGCGTATCATGTCCGAAATTTTGAATGGTCGACGATGAAAACGGCAGCTGCTAACCTCTAACATTAAGAGTCTTGTAAGCGAGCTGCAGTAAGTAATTATACAAGAATATATGTATGTATTTACAATCGGTTGTCGTTATAACAGACAGTAGGACCTCGTGGTGTCCTCTGATCTAATTTTTAAATAAAAAACAGAATATTTCTCATCTATTTTAAAAATTATACGAAATTATCAAGAGGACAGATCAAAGGACAAATTTTAATAAAGAAACATTAATGATTCAATTTCTATCTATAAAAAAAATATTTCTCAATTTTAAAAGGTATGGGTATAATTTGGCTTTTAAAAATGAAGGTTTCTCAACAAAGAAATGTTGCTCAATTATATGGGTAGATTATTTAAAAAGCAAGAAAATGCTAGTAAATAAATAAAATAAAGCGAATGTATTTTTAAAAGGTTAATTTTTTTTTAAATGTATACTATTTACTTTATTTGAATTCAAACAATAATGAACATCGATAAATGAAGAAGTTCTTAATTAATAATATTCTGCTAAATCCCTATTTCTCACACACTCACACACACATTCATACATACATATGTACATGTACATAGACCACACTTAGCAGCTGCACATGTTTCATTGCCATTCAAGGCCAGCTGCATCCTTCGCCTTTGCTCTTCCTCTTCCCCCTTCTTCTTCTTCTTCTTCCGCCGTTCGAATGCCATTTAGGAGAGTCATTAATGTTGCTGTCTAATTAACTTTATGCGCTTGCGGCAATATTCAAGTGATTATGCATAGGCTAGATGCCCTTCCCGTTATCAAGCTGCCCAGCTGTACCGTTATCAGTGGAATACCCTCTCTCACACATGCGCTTTACGGAGCTTTGCTGCTCCAAGGAGCGACGTTAAGCTCTCTCTCTCTCTCTCTTAGGAAGAGCGTTCGACATAACGGAAGTCCTTGCTGCTGCTGGGGCTTGTTGACTGTCGAAAATTTTCACTTAACAATCAGTCAAGTTTATCGGGCGCCTTAGATTAGTCGAAAGAAATCGCGCGGCGGGTCACCAGGAAGGAAATCGTTCGACAGAAAAAATACCACTCAGCAGAAGAAACTGAACACATCGAAGGATAATCTATTTTGGCCAAAGTATGTTTCAGGAACTTCCATAATAAAAGTAGGAGAACAGTAAAGCTGATGTAAAAGCAGACGGAAAAGAACAACTGTACACACGCTTAACGGTTATCACAAGCCCCGAAAAAATAATAGAGGGAGGAAGAGGACTTTAGCTATTTATCTCGAGTCAAGGGAGTTATCAATGATTTGTGGATTCAAAGTAAAATCGAATCCCTGTCTACAGTGCAATAATGTGTGTACCCACACCCGCGCGCGCCTATACAAACAAATTCAGGACGCATTAAAACGAACCTTGAGCAATTCAACCTTACCCACACAAATACAAATACACGCATACGCATACCAAACTAAAAAGGATTTCTCGTGAGCAAAAAGTAGGGAGCTCCAGCTACATACGTTGTGTTACACAGTCCATCGTCAGTCGAATATTCGGCAATGAAGAAATCCAGTCAAAGAAAGAGGAAGCATTTGGAATAGCGAAGAGAGAAAGAGTGTAAGAAAGTGCCACCCAGAGAGCGAAGACACACAGACAGAGAAGAGAGAGTGAGAGAGAGAGCAAGAGGACTGTGAGATTTTTACAGTACCGTGGTCTGTGCAGGTGTCAAATGTTGCAGAAAGTCTTTATAATTTATTCATAATATATTGGGCAGGGGAATGGGGGCACCTGAATTTCTACCAGTCTATTTAAATTTGGCCCAAAATAGGAAAACGCAATTTTCCTAGTTAGCATCCATTACAAATTGGTTTAAGGGGGTTATTGCACACAAAAGGTTAAAATAAAAATAACCTAAGGAGTTTCGAAAAATATTCAAAAGCTTTACATATGGATTTTTAGACGGTAAAACCTCTATTTTGAAGACAGATGTTTGAGAACAATTGGTTCCACTTGAACTTTTAAGGATATCGTTTGTTGATTTTGGCTCGGTCCGTAAAATAATTATATTAATATAAAACTATATTTTTTTTTTATGAAAGCGTCCTAGATTTCTGTCTAATCTATGTGAAAGTATTGAAGATTTTCTCTTGTTTAATTTTTGTAAAGGCAATATATCCAATGACCTTGTCGCCTAACTGATCAACGTGTTTTTCTTTTATAATCTCAAAAAAACCATAATTATAAAAATCAGGAATTATTTGGTTTTCCAACTTTTTGGGGTTGTGGGTGGTATTCCTGTGCACTTATACGTTTTTGCCCTATATCGTGTCCTTGACCAGACTTTTGGCCTGTCCGAGCAAATAACATTAAACTAAAGGAATGCTGTTATTAAACATATACAGTTAGTAGTTAGTAGATTAGCTGAGGTCATGTTCATATATTATACAGCAGGTGATATGGCTAAAAAAATTAGATTAGATTAATTTGGCTTGCCTTCCAAGCCAGTGTGCGGCACACACTGACACTCACCCACACGTGCAGGCTCACTTACGGCTGTCGCACAAGGACGCTTCCGCCTTGCCTCTCCCTTCCCCACAACCTGAAGGGAGGATGAGGAAAAGAAGGATAGGGTGGAATTCAACACGAGGCAACGTTAAGTCTCAAATTTACCGTTAACGCGAGTTTTTACTTGCTTTCTGCTTGTGCTTGCTCCTTGTGTTTGAGTTTGTGCTTCGCATTGCTTCTATTTACCAAAGCGACGTCTCCCAGTTTCCAGGACCCAGACATCATAAATAAATAAGCCAAGGAAATGGTTTTGCTTCATTCATAAACCATAGAGAGCCTGGAGGAGAGGGTCGACGATCAACGAATAATTAAAGGGATTCCTCTGCAGCACCAGGAACTTCTTCCAGCATGCCGGAGGAAAAGGATGGCAATCTGGACAACGGCCAGGCGATGGCCAAATCAAAGCAACAACGTCAAAAGACTCCACCAGCCCGTCGGCGGCAAAACGACAGCGATGTGGTTGCCGGCGGCGTAGGGATAACCGGCGGGGGAGTCGTTATCCTACCACAACATGTGCTCAACGAACTTTACCACAATTACTCGATCAAGCAGCGACGCAGCGGTCTCAAGTGGTTTCTTTTTGCTGCCGTTCTGTTCAACATCTGGACTATCGTGATTCCCTGGGATCAGGCGGTGCCCACCAGAGGTTAGTAAGTGGTTACAGAGACATTCAAATAGCCATAGTAAATATTGGTTTACCAACATACATATATGGGTGTGTCATATACAATTTGTTAATGAAATGTGAAGTGAAAACAAAGAAATTTAATAGATATCGAGGCAAGTGCGAAAAATTGAGGAATCCAACTAAGGAAAGCTAGAAGTTCATAAAAACTGTGGTTATAACTTTAAAAACTTATATATAATTTTATTATAATTTTTTCTAGACCATCTCTAGCCATGTCCGTCTGTCCGTTGCTACGCAAACTACTAGTCTCTCAGTTTTTTAGCTATCCGACTGAAACTTTACAGATAGTCTTCTTTCTATTGCAGTTACTATATATGTCGGAACGGCTGGAATCGGACCACTTGATCGTATATCTGCCATAGCTATGATCGGAAAATTAATGAACCAAAAATTAAATAACTTCTCTGTTTTTCAACGAATTTCTATAAATTTCGAGAATTTCTATTTCTATTATAGTTTTCATTAAGATCGGACAACTATATCATATAGCTGCCATAGAAGATATCGGTCGATTTATATGAAAATGTAAAATTCTACATGTAAAATGTAAACTTTACAAAATTTACATCATTTTATTTTTTTTTTTAACATTACCAAAATGGATAGATTTTCAATGATCCAGTTGCAGGCTGCAAGGGTATATTAACTTCGGCTTACCGAAGTTAGCTTCCTTGCTTGTTTTTATTTTATTTAATATCTGCAAGGGTACATAAACTTCGGCTTGCCGAAGTAAGCTTTTAATATAACAATTGTTATTTTTAAATTATATTATATAGAAATATTGCATATATTATATATTAAATTCAAAAGTTTTTAAAGACTGTTTTACTAAATTATTAAATCAATTTTCTAAGCTGAAACTCAAAATTTTAATTAAATAACAAAACAGATGTTTAAAAAAAGTGTGACTAAGCAATCAAAGTGTGACTAAATTATCATATTGTTATATTTACTGAATTTTAGTGGTCAACTGCTGCATGCTTGTTGCGTATTTAGCTTTAACGGCTCTGCTGCACATTGGACGACGATCTGAGCAACCGGCATTAAAGCGCTTCCATCAGATACTCTTAACGATTGTGCCCCGGGCTCTGTGGTTACTAAGCATCCTTCACTTTTCTGCCTATGTGATTCTTCAACCGAGTTTCTCTCCCAGGTTAGTATACATAAAACTAACTCATCCACCAAAATGCCCTTCTCCGTAATTTGTATACCCTTGCTGGGTATTATAATTTTGACCAGAAGTTTGCAAACCAGAGAAGGGAGGCTTCTCCGACCCCATAAAGTATATATATTCTTGATCAGCATCACTAGACGAGACGATCTAGCCATGTCCGTCTGCCAGTCTGTTTGTCCGTCTGTCTGTCCGTTTGTCTATCTGCCAGCCAAAGTTTGGCCGCAATGTCTTATAGCTGCCATAGGAACGACCAAATTAGCCGATTTTCGCTATTTTTGAAGATATCAGATTTAAACTTAGTATTTGATCATTTAATGTAATTAAAGCTCAAAATTTTAAATTCGATCCAAATCGGACCACTATATCTTATAGCTGCTATAGGATCGATCGATCGATATCGATCGGTCCAAATTAGCCGGTTTCCGTTATTTTTGAAGATATCGGATTGAAACTTAGTATATAATCATTTAATAAAATTATGGGTATACATTTTAAATTTCATTTAAATCGGGCCTCTATATCCAACAAAAGAAAGATTAAATCAATAAAAATAACTTATTCTTCTTTGATTTGGTTAATTCTAAAGTGAATTATTATTTGATTTAATTCATTTTTCTATGGTGCACATACATAAATAGATGTAGGGCTTAACTTTGTAGGTTAGAATTAAATATAAATTTTAAATGGTGTTGGTTAAAAATAATATATATCTCTTTCTGTTTTGCTTTTAGGGATGTTCTTGGCTGGACTATTTTGCTTAACTTTCTTGTCTATGTTACGCTGCCATTGCCATTGATTTTCCTCGGCCTGTCGATTGGGTGCTCGACGTATTTTATTTCTCTCAGTCTGCCGGTGGGCTACTCCCGTTCGGATCCCTTGCTCTCGAATCAGGTGGCGGCTAATGCGGTGTTGATTGCCACTGCAGCTATAATTGGGCTCCTTTACTACTTTATGGGGGAGGCGAAGCAGAAGCGAGCTTTCCTTGAAGCCAAAAAGAGTCTTGAGGTAAAAATGGTAATCGAGGAACAATCAGCCGAACAGGTGAGCGCCATGATAAGAAGAGTTTTGGTGAGACTGTATGCAATGGCTATTATCATTATCAGGAGCGATTATTGTTATCTGTGCTGCCTAAGCATGTTGCCATTAAAATGCGTGAAGATTTGGGATCATCCAGTTCAGAGGCATTTAAAAAGATCTACATGAGTCGTCACGAGAATGTGAGGTATGCCTTTAAAAAATAAATATATGAAAATGCTTATTACCCCTATGAATCATATTTTTGCTATTTCCTCAAATATATATTGAATATTTTAATAATTTTTTTTTTCAACGATCTTTAAAATTTAACAAGGAGGTAGGCGAGTGTCGTAGATACGGAAAATTATCGTATAATACTGCAACTGAATCATACCCAATAAAATAAAAAATGTACATTTACAACCAATTTCTCTTCCACAAATTTGTGGTCAAACCTTAAAAAATGGCTTTAAAATATCCGAATTGAACAATTACAAAATATTCTACTCTACAGATTCAGAAAGTAAAGTTAGACAAGATCAAAAGGGATAAGATAAAAATGTAAAAAATTAAGCTATATTCTCTATCAAAAAGTTGATTTTAAGAGCATGTCGAGAACCCTATGTTCAAAACGAAGAAACTTATCAATTGAAGCTGTTCCACTCGAAAATTTTTGCTATGCTTATAGATACGTTTTAGCATAACTCAATTGTTCTGGGCCATTCCACTAAATACGTTTAGGTGTTAATATTTGAATAAAACACAATTGCATTAGCACTTGCTTAACCATTAAATATCGGATTCTTTCCACTTTTTTCTAAAAACAAGCATACTGTATGCGGATATTGTAGGCTTTACCGCCATCTCCTCGACGTATAGCGCTCAAGATTTGGTTAAAATGCTTAACGAGCTCTTCGCACGCTTCGATAGGCTCGCCGAGGTAATATTTTCTCGTTCTAAATTGTTTATGTTACATATGTTGTATACTTGTTTGATTGGATAGGAAGAGCTGAACTCTTTTCTTGTAGTGATGATTATGATTTTAAAGATACGTCATCTAGAAGGGGGTATTTTTCATTTCAATTTCAAGAAAGCCAGACCAGAACTTCTCATTGCAATGAGAGAGGTTTTTGTCGCTGTAAAGCATGTTTGTATAGTCAGATCAGTTCATCAGACTGTCTGTTAATAAGTAAACTAGCCTTCTTTTTATTGCAAAATTTATTATAATAAAAGATTGTAACTTTAAGAATTTATTTTTTATTTGGTATTTAAGGAATCGATCTTATACATAATTTTAATTTCTCATAACTGTGCCTTTATAAATTCCAAAGAAATCGTTTTATACGTTTGTGAATTTCATCAGAATTAAACGACTTTATCCTATACTTTTACCTATACGGTTCATAGGAACGAGGGGGTCAAATTAAACGATAAATATTTTTTTCTTAAAATGTACATAATGGTATACAAGTTTATTTTGTTTGCTTCCTTTTAATCCTGTTCTCAGTCCAGTTTACTGTTTGATTTGTTTCTGTTTGGTGTTTACGTTTAACTTGTTGTGCCAAGGGTGGCTTCAGGTTCAAAGGTTATGCCCAGTCAGGCGAATATAATGTTTCAAGTTAATTTTTTCCTTCTATCAAAATTTTTGCAGTTATTTTGAGTGCAGGGACCCCCCTGTGTCGTTGTTTATTTTTGGCCCTAGTTAATTTGATTAGCATATAGCTTGAGCTTGGGTTATGTGACTGATCCATGCTGTGAATGTTATGTAGTTTTATATCCCTTTATTGATTTTTGGTGAAACGTTTCTTTGTTCATTTTACGGATTTAAGAGTAGTCTTTAAATCATGAGGGTTTAAAAATATGGGCACTAACTTTAAGTTAGTTTTGAATATATTGGTTTTAGGTGGGACAATTACACAATTTTAAATTCCAACGAAAGGGCGAAAAACTAACTTTTAATATTGAAATACATCTCTTCTGTGCGATATCCGGGCTTTAAAGCGGTCAAGCCTCTTTAAATTTTGTGACTTTTGTTTGTTTTTGGAACAACCGCAAACTCGCAGTGCTCGATTTGATCTAAATGACATTTGTCTCTTCCTAGAAATATCAACAATTGCGTATTAAGATTCTTGGCGATTGCTATTATTGCATTAGCGGGGCCCCCGACGAGCGACCGGATCACGCCGTTATGTGCGTGCACATGGGACTATCTATGGTGAAGGCCATCAAGTGAGTAGCAGCTGAAGCCAGCTCCTTGGGGAAAATGGGGAAAAGGGGAAAACACTTTGACAGTCGACAGTCGACGCCAAATCAACGTTGGTTCAATTAACAATAATTGCTCTTAACCACGCGCTCCTTTCGCTTTCTGTGCTCAAAAGCCTTTCCCAGGCGTACGTTCTGGCACACTACCAACCGCTTATTCATTCATTTACCTGGTATGTTGCGTGTCACTCTCTCTCTCTGTTCGTGTTTTTCAGGTATGTGCAGCAGAAGGCCAACTCACCTGTTGATATGCGGGTGGGAATACACACGGGAGCAGTGCTAGCCGGCATTCTCGGCCAGCGGCAGTGGCAATTTGACGTTTACTCCAAGGACGTTGAGCTGGCTAATAAAATGGAATCGAGCGGCAAGGCTGGGTGAGTTGAGTTGGCTTTAACTGCGGTAACGTCTCTACCAACTCCCACTGTTGCATAATTAAAATCGGTCAGCGTCAGTGGTTATTACGATTTGTCACTTTGCCATGCAGGTTTATGAGTCTTGTGGTTGCGATTCTCCTGATATATTTTTCCTGATTGGAGCGGCTTGTTGACAGAGTTCTTTTGCTTTCAGACGCGTTCACATTTCGGACAAAACATTAGCCTTCCTTAACGGGGAGTTCGAGGTGGAGCCAGCCTTTGGAGAAAAGCGGGAGGAGCTGTTGCGCATTGCTGGACTGAAGACATATTTTATCACCAAGGTGGTTAAGCCGGTAAGTGGCGATGATTCGCACTTAATCGGCGAAACATGTGTGTTAATAAATCAAGGACTACATTTCCAAAGTATGACAAATAGTAAAAAGATTTTGCCATAGTAGTTTTCTAAAACTCTAGTTATAAGAGTTGTTTTATAAATCTTTAAGCATTTGGAGCTATTGTTCTTTCTATTTACGTATTATATTTAATTATATTCGCATCACATCTTTTTTAGTTTGCTTCACCATGTGCAAAGAAAATCAACGAAATCCAAGTAGAAAACTCCCACACCAGCATTAATGGTTCGATCAACGATTTGGGAATCGGAGAAGATGATGACAACGATGCCTCTTTGGATGATGAGGAGCTTTTGGCTCAAAAAGCCATGACCAACGGCCAACAAACAGCTGTGGCTGAAGACGAGGAAGAGCAAGTGAAGCTGGAAAACTTTAAGCAACGATTGAAAGACGAACTGGTAACACGTGATGGACATGAGTAAGTAAATCTTTAACACAATCCAAACAAGTTGTTGATATAATTTAAATAAACGTGCTTCTTAGATTAGTTAAGATTAATTTTCAGATTAATTTAAGCTCCAGTCGAGTGCGACCGATACCCGGTATCCAAGGAATTGTGGGTGAAATTAAATAGCATATCAACATGGAAAAAAGAAAATGTTGACAAATAAAGACAGATGTTGCACGTCCGCACAAATTTTCATATATTTCATATTTTCATATCTTAAGACCGCAAATCACAAAAATGCTTAGTTATACGTTTTTCATGCTTTTCGAGGGATTAAAATGTTGTCACCAAATTTTGTGGCTCTAGCTCTAACAGTCTCTACAGAGATCTCATAAGATCTGTTGACTCATACGAACGGACGGACAGAAGGACATCGCTAAATCGACGTGGCTGTTGATGCTGATCAGGAATATACCCTCGAACCCTCTGGGTACCGGGTATAAAAATAAATAGAAGGCGTACAATATTACTAATTTAAGGCCATTACGAACAGGGAATTGCATGAGTTCCGAGAAGGAGATCCGAAGCATTAATCTGTATTAGATCTATTATTAAAAATGTGTTTATATCTTTTATATCTTGAAAGGAACCTTACCAAAGACACTAACATTTTCCTGCGCTTCAAAAACCCTCAACTGGAGCAGTGTTACGCTGTTTACAGAGAGCCGTACAGCTCACTTCCCCTCCTAGCAGCTCTTCTGGTGCAATGCATTGACGTATTGTACTCCTACTTGGTGCTTCCTCGATCCACGCTACACTTCATAAATATCGCGGCACCTTTGGTTCCGATCGCCATGCTAGTGGTAATCAGCATCGCCGAAAGTTTTAGCGGCATGTTGCCCAAGTTCTTCGTGGATGTAAGCAAACGTTTCAATGACATTACCTTCGTGCGCGAGTTGGCTGCAATTATTATTGCACTTACCATAGGACTCAGCAATGTTATCGACATGGTAAGTTGGAGTTTTTTGTTCACTATTTGGTTTTTGATTTATAGATTCATGATTGATTTTCCTCTATTTTTATTTATAGTTTTTTTTCGTCACCTTCGTACGCACGGAGCACATTGTGAGTGAAAGCGAATTCAATGCTACAGGCGGATTGGAGGGCGAGGTGGAGGACAACGACGGTGTGGTCACCGCCGAGCACCTGCTGCCCGAATCGTTTGTGGAGCAAATGCGCGAGGCAGTGCCCACGGAACGCATCCTATATCCGTCCTACCTGAGTAATTTCGGAATACTTATATTGATTGCAATCGCCGTAATTGCACAACTCACACATCTTACAAAGATACTACTGTTGTTGTCCATTGCCGGTGAGTTTTGTTAAATTTGTGGAATATTGCATTTTATAAAATAATTATAAATTTGTAATGTTATTTTTTCGTTAACACAGGTCTGCATTGCTATTTTAATATATTCATTATGCAAGATTTCTATGCTGTTGAGGATGATTTGGCACATCAACCGTAAGTAGATTAAATTAAAATTAAATTAAATTAAATTAAATTAAAATTATTCGAATTTTGTTTTTTTCTAGTTTCTAAGAAAGAATATGTATTAGGGCGTCGTAGTTCTCATATCCTTTTCTAAATTATTACTTTTACTTCCTCCTCTTTAGTATAATATCTACACGTTTTTGCGCTTCTGGACTTCTGTTGGTTGCTGCCTTGGCGTTAAGCACATTGGCCAGACATGTGAGTAATTATAATTAAAAAAAGCAATATATATTTTTCTTACATGAACGCATATTGTAATAAATGTAGATGGATCACGAGGATCGGGTAATTTTCAAATGGAAAACCGAGGTTGCCGAGCAAAAAGAGACTGCTAACGATATGCGGCAGCGCAACGAGGCTTTGGTCTACAATGTGTTACCCGTCCATGTTGCGGAGCATTTTATGAAAAACACAAAACGCTCCCATGACGACTTATACTCGCAAAGTTATGCCGAGGTCGGAGTTTTGTTTGCCAGTATGCCAAATTTTTCGGGTACGATATGGGAGTAACATTAATACAAGTCTAATCGGAAATTGACTTTAAATGTTTTGAAATTTTCAGATTTCTATTCGGAAGAGACTGTTAATAATCAGGGCTTAGAGTGTCTACGTTTTCTCAACGAGGTTATTTCTGATTTTGATGCGGTAAGTCTTATAGTTTTTTTACTTATATTTTGCGAATATATTTATTATAATGATATATATCATTCAGTTGTTGGAGCTGCCACAGTTTCAAGACATCATTAAAATCAAAACAATCGGCTCCACTTATATGGGTGCAAGTGGCATTAATCTGCAGCGCAACCTGCGAACCGACGCTTCCGTCACAGAACGCTGGTCCCACCTGGCTGTTTTGGTGGAGTTCGCATTAGAACTGAAGCACGCCCTTCAGGGCATCAACGAACAGTCCTTTAATCATTTCGTCCTTAAGATGGGGATTAATCATGGCCCGATAACGGCGGGCGTTATTGGGGCTCGTAAGCCGCACTATGACATCTGGGGCAATACGGTGAACGTAGCATCACGCATGGAAAGCACTGGGAAAGCGGGTGCCATTCAAGTCACTGAGGAGACATGCAACATTCTCCAGCAGTTTGGCTACACATTTTTGCAGCGTGGCTTGGTGGCTGTCAAGGGAAAGGGCCAATTGATGACCTACTATTTACAGGTTAGTAAAATGTAGTATTAAAATGTGGTTTTTGGAAATTAAGCATTATTCTTTTTTGTAGGGGAAGTCGCAGTCGAATGCAGACCCAGCAGCGGCACCATCATCTATTGAGTTACATGCACCTGAGGCATTGGCTTTGGATTCTACCGTCGAGCTGGAGGTTTCCGATATTAAGACGCCCCTACTGAAGATCAAGGGCCAGGAGGGGCTCAGCGGAGACTGAGGGGATGGTTGCTCAGGAGCCAGGAAGCTTGGGAAACGGAAATGCTGGCCAAATGGGGGGGGAATCACAGTCTTTGCTACAATAGTTTGCTAAGTTTTGTTTATATTTTTTGCACTTGTGTCTGTATGAAAGAGTGTGGATATAAAATCAAGTCTCAGCGTGGAAGTCTGTGTGACTGTGTTAGTGAAAACAAAAGTTAACTGTTAAAAAGCTATTACTCTTGCTACAAATTTGTTTTTGCATCAGTATTCGTGTGATATTCTATTTCAAGTGCAGCCATCTAAATTATAACTATGTATTTATCTTATAGATTTGCTTTCAAAAAGTTTTAAAACGGCGTACCTTAGAAACGGAAATATATTTCACTTTTAAGTAGATACATTTGACATACGACAACGTATTTTAATTACTGTAAGTCTGTTTTTGTTTCAACAAAAATTGTTATCTCATTTTCAAGAACTGTAATTATAAGTTAACTATTATTTAATACAAAATTACCGATGTGTAGTTGAGTAGGTCCACAAAATTTACATTTTGCATCTCAATGTGTAAGATATAAATATGCGCTTAAGCTACGGAATAACACTTATAAAAATACGATAGGTCCTAAAAACATGGTTATATAGAGAAAAAGTGTCAGTTGAGAATCCGAATCCCACCACAAAAAAATGCAACCCACATGTCAGTCCAAAAAGCAAACAACACAAACGAACTTTAATGAACTAGTTAACGAAAAGAACTAAGGTATAGAAAAGGTCAAACGCGACGGGCAGAAGGAACAGATGAATAAATTGGACCCGCTTGCTTGGACGACGCTAAAAAAATATATACACCCTCATATATTTAGATATAAATAAATGTAAACTAATTTAAATATTACATTAGAATTTCAACGAATTAGCAAAGAAACAACAATCGAACGAACTTACTTACCAAGGATAACGAAATCATAAAGAAGTAAAAAAATTACTTGATCTCTAATCGGTTCTAATGCGTTGGTCCATCTGTCTCTCTTCCCTCCACAAATTTCTTATTTCCGATGGCTAAAAGCATGACAATCAAGACGAGAAAAACGGCTTCAATGATTGGGTTTGCTTCAAAAATGTCCAATTTTTCTCCACTGGTTAACTACACACAAAACAAACAAATTATTTTAGGTACAAGTTTATTTAATAGATTTAGGGAAACGCTTTAAATTTGGTCGATATCTGTTATATGTTGTGTTTTTAAGCTATGGCCACAAGGAACGAAATATATTTCAGCATTTGCTATTATTTTTTCTTAACAAAAAGGTATATAAAAAAACTAACAAAAATGTAAACTTAGCAAACTATAGCGAAATAAATAAAATAACACCTAAAGAACTATTGATGTTTTTTCATTGGGTTACGTTATTTACGTATTTTTTTACGTCTTTCAGTAAAATATAATTGTTTGCTGAAAGAATATGAATTATACAAAAATTACGAATATATTTATTTTTAAGGAAGCGACTATTAGAAAAATTTAAGAACTTTAAATAACAGCGCCAAAATAAAACTGCTTAGACGCTTTTATGAGCAAACGCATGTATGAGCAAACGCCTTTGTGAGCAAACTCAATTTTGAGCTCCGACGCCAGGGGAAAAGTTGTGACTGATTATAACATTGAACAAGCGCAATTACGCAGCAAGTTATTTTGATGTACCATCTTAACGAATGATAAGAAATAATTTTTTTATTCTTACATAAAAACGGTTTGAACAGCTGTGTAGGCAGTGGAAATTTGCTTTTTTTCTTTATGTGTGCGAGTCGGTGTGCAACCCTGGCACCACCAGGGCAACTCTGTGTTATCGTCCCCGTCTGACGACCCATTTTTCGATAGCAAAAAAGTGCAAAAAAAATTAAATTCTCGGCGTAATTTATTAGTAAATAGCGTAGTTTAAGCAGTAGGTGAGTGTAGCCGCCGATAAGCCACTGCAATTGCTGCCCGTCGATCAGCATGGCGATGGCTGGTCAGCTGTGAAATCGGCTGAGGGCAAGGCCAACAAGCTGCCAAGCTGCGGCCGCGGCCCCCACACAAAAAGCGAGCGAGCTGCGCTATTATGCCAAAAAGCACAAGAAAAAAGGCAGTCGCCTCTACCGACGTTGTATGAGGGTCCGCACGGTCCCGTCAGAACAAGGAGCCGTGTATCCCTTAATCAAGCAACCATCAAGCTCTAAATATCGCACCCACCCGCAGCCAAAACACCTTCACATCACAGCCCCAGACGGAGGACCCAGGATCCAGATCCAGACCCAGTCGAGATGTCGCTCAAGCCCAAAATAGTCGAGTTCGTCGATGTTTGGCCGCGCCTGCGCTGCATCGCCGAATCTGTGATAACTCTCACCAAGGTGGAGCGATCGGTTTGGAACACAAGTTTCAGGTGAGTCTCCCCTACTCAGCACCAGTCGTCGGAATAATAGCACACAAATATTACTTAAAAGCCTTCAACAACGAGAAGGGAAGAGTTTATAACAATCAAATAATATCCAGTCAGTGCAGCTTTCGTAACAATTACCTATTTGAGTAAGTAATACGAGCCGCAGCAGAAAAATAAATATATACACCTTAAGTATAGAATCGTCAATGAATTGCAGAAAATTCGTAATCAACAAACCCAATGAATCTCTTAACATAATTCCAATCGAATTATGCAATATTATTCAACCCGAATGAGAATATTGAAAATAATTTATTAACCAAATCCAGTATAACGAATAAGTGCTATATTATTTCGACCACCACTGTTTCTATATGTTTTGTGCAGCGTGAGTTGCCAAAATGCTAAAATAAAACACACTAACACATCCACCCTCGTCACCTCCAATCGTCGCCCCACACCCACACCGTACAGCGACGTTTACACGCTGTGCGTGGCCCAGCCGGAACCGATGGCCGATCGCCTCTACAGTGAGACAAAGCACTTCCTTGAGCAGCACGTCCAGGAGATGCTGGCCAAAAGGTGCTGATCGAGGGAGAAGGTTCCAACTCGAACGGCGGGCCGGATCTGCTTCATAGGTACTACACCACTTGGATGGAGTATAGCCAGGAATTAAGTATTTGCACCAGCTGTACATGTAAGCGTCTAGTTTGAAAGTAACCCAAAATACAACATAAAGTAATCCACGGCTTTTCCTTAGCTACCTTAACCAGCAACACATCAAGAAGCAGAAGATCACCGATACGGAATCATTCTATGGAAATCTATCTAGTGATGCTGCCGAGCAGATGGAGATTGGCGAACTAGGGCTCGACATCTGGCGTCTCTATATGGTTGAGTATTTAGCCACCGAGCTGGTGCGCCACATACTAGAGGGATTGCTGCTGATAGGGCTAGCAACGGAACGTTGGATCATCATCGCGTCCAGATCATTAACGGGGTTATTCACAGTTTCGTGGAGGTGCAGGACTATAAGAAAACTGGATCACTGAAGCTTTACCAGGAGCTCTTCGAAGGTCCCATGCTGGAGGCCAGCGGCGCCTATTACACAGATGAGGCCAACAAGCTGCTCCAGCGTTGCTCCGTCTCGGAGTATATGCAGGAGGTTATCCGAATACTGGAGTACGAGAGCCGGCGAGCCCAGAAGTTCCTGCATGTCAGTTCGTTGCAAAAGCTGCGCAAACAGTGCGAGGAGAAGTTCATCAACGACCGGCTGGGATTCATCTACTCGGAGTGTCGTGAAATGGTATCCGAGGAGCGGCGACAGGACTTGCGGAACATGTACATTGTGCTTAAGCCCATACCCGACAACCTCAAGTCAGAGCTCATCACAACGTTTCTCGAGCACATCAAGAACGAGGGCCTGCAGACTGTCGTCGCGCTCAAGGGCGAAAACATTCACATAGCGTTCGTGGAAAATATGTTAAAGGTGCACCACAAGTTCCAGGAGTTGATTGCTGACGTCTTCGAAAACGACTCACTCTTCCTTAGCGCGTTAGACAAGGCATGCGCTAGCGTCATTAATCGCCGTCCCACCGAGCGCCAACCGTGCCGAAGCGCCGAATATGTGGCTAAATACTGTGATACCTTACTGAAGAAGTCGAAGACGTGCGAGGCGGAGATCGATCAGAAGCTTACCAACAATATAACCATTTTAAGTATATCGAGGACAAGGACGTCTACCAGAAGTTCTATAGTCGGCTATTGGCCAAACGTCTTATCCATGAGCAAAGTCAGAGCATGGATGCTGAAGAGGAATGATCAATCGATTGAAGGTATGTATTACCTACAGTTTTTGTTATTACAAGTAAGAAAGCTACCCGGTATCACTAATAAGAAGAAGAATTCAATGCCACCATGCTATACCCTCTCATACGCTTTTAAGCTTTCTATTCTGAAAAACCGTATTTTTTTCAAAATGAATCACCGCAGGAGCTAGTAAGTGTAGTAATACCCAAGTAAAAAAGGAGAAGAAAAAGAGAAGGGTTTTAAAACTCGGTTTCCTTAGGGGTACAAGAGTACTAAGGTTAGGGCCTTCGGCTTGTTGAGATCAGCGAGCAGCTAATAAAATTGCATAATATACATATAAAATAATTAATTTTTATATTCTCTACAACTTTTAGCAAGCCTGTGGCTATGAATTTACAAATAAACTGCATCGCATGTTTACGGATATATCGGTATCTACAGATCTAAACAACAAGTTTAACACTCACTTAAAGGACACGGATGTGGATTTGGGTGAGCCTTTTAAACATGTCTTAATTTTAACTTTTTGTTTTAAAAAAGAATGTGTACTTTGCAGGCATCAATCTCTCAATAAAGGTACTGCAGGCAGGAGCTTGGCCTTTGGGATCGACACAAGTTATACCGTTCGCAGTGCCACAGGAATTTGAGAAATCAATTAAAATGGTACGTTTTATAATGGATCAATTCTAATTACATTCAATGAATTCATTTTAAGTCAAAAAGTAAACAAGCTATAGCCAAGGTTCTTAAACCTTTTCAATTATAGCTTAGCTAAGACAATATAACTGGCCAGTTTGCAGCCTAGGGTACAGTCGTCTGATGCTAATAAGATGTATTATTATTTCAGTAAATATAATTCCTCATTCTACCTATCGTTTACATAACAGCTACATATTAAATATATTTGACTAGTTGAGATATTTTTAATTATATTTCTTTTAAATTAAGTGAATAAATCACATAGAACAGCAAAGTATAAACAATTTTTCTTTTTTGATGTCTCCAAAGATAATTTAATTGATTCTTTCAGCTTGCTTTTCACAGAAATTTTTGTCTTTTTTATAAAGAGCTTAAAAATACCCAAAATTATAACATCTTTCTCAGCAAGGATAACAATCCTGTATGGACTTTTTTCTTACTTTACTTATTTATTTGTGCGTATCGAGAGGATACCGCACTCAACCAAAATATTCACGTCACTGGTGACGAAAACCGCTTGCTTTGGATTACAAAAAACACACAAAGATCAACGAAAGATATTCATATGATCAATAGTTCCACTCAAGATATCTTACGGTTCCAAGAATATCTGTATATCTTGTATATAAAATGCAATAAACATGGGATAAAGTTATATTTAATTGTATTTGAAGAGCCTAAGCTTTTCTAATTGTGCTTTTGGATTTTTTCAGTTCGAGTACTATTACCATAAATTGTTTAGTGGTCGCAAGCTGACTTGGCTGCATCACATGTGCCATGGCGAACTAAAATTGAGCCACCTAAAGAAGTCGTACATCGTAACGATGCAAACGTACCAGATGGCGATAATTCTGTTATTTGAGACCTGCGACAGTCTTAGTTGTCGGGAAATACAAAATACGCTTCAGCTAAACGACGAAACGTTTCAGAAGCATATGCAGCCAATGATCGAGTCTAAGCTGTTGAATGCCAGCTCAACAGAGAATCTCGCCGGGGAGACTCGAATCGAATTGAATTTGGATTACACGAATAAGCGTACAAAATTTAAAATAAGCTCGGCTCTGCAGAAGGAAACGCCACAGGAGGTAAGGAGAGGAGAATTTTTATTGCTAAAGCATTTATTCTCATAAATTATATTAATATAAATTATAAAATTAGGTCGAACATACAATTAACTCGGTGGACGAGGATCGCAAATTGTTCCTGCAGGCGGCAATTGTAAGAATTATGAAATCACGCAAGGTCTTGAAGCACAATGCACTGATACAAGAGGTATAAATAAAATAAGTATTATGTTCAATTGAATTACTAACTATATTTATTATTATAGGTTCTCTCACTATCGAAGGTTAGCTTTACGCCCAACATAGCCATGATCAAGAAATGTGTGGAGTCCTTAATTGATAAACAATATATTGAGCGAACAGCAAATTCGGGCGATGAATACAGCTACATGGCCTAGACTATAGCGGAGAATATTTAATTCTGAAAAACCAATTAAATACACACTGACAACAAACACATAAAGAGTAATTCTTAGCGAGAGGCGGCTAACTGATTTTGCCTAAGAACACCTGATGCATAGACAGAATCCTAGCAAACTTCCAACATCCTTATGCTTAAAATATTCTTTTTATAGAAAAAACAAAAAAGTGTTTGTGCAATTTGGTTTTGTCTTCTGATCTTGGCCCATTTGGAATAAATGATGATGTGTGATGGTGGCGCTTGAACGTTGTTACTTGATACTTTTTAATTTAGATTAGTTAGTTTTGCCCCATTTTTGATTTAATGCGTGTGTTCTATATAAGTGTAGATATGTATATTCCTTTTATGTATTTGTATATTTATCTGGTTTTATGCGCACACGCACAAGCCAGAACACAAATCGATGAAGGAGAATGATAATAAAAAACAAAAATATATGATTTCAACGGTATATTTCCTACCTTTGCCCACTCAGCAGAATCCACATTAAATAGGCTGCAGCTCACACAGATTATAGAAAAACTAAATTTTTTATATAAGAAGACCTACGATTTGTTCAGTGACAATTTTTCATCATTCATAATCGTTAGTTATATATATTTCAAAACAACTAGTGCCATTATTTTCATTATATATTTTTTTATTTGCCCTTATGTACAATTGGTAAATTTAAATATTCAAAATTCTTTTCTTACTTAAAATTTATTCAATTCATTATTTCGACTATTTGGGTTTTGTATACTATGGTGAGGCTTTGCTTTTTATAAAATTCGTTATTGTATGTGTCATCAATTTTAACATAATGTTTGAACGCTATTACCAACTAATTTTAGGAAAAAATTAAATGGTTCCCAAAAGTTCTTTTAACTAAAAATTTATTTCGAAGTTTTCTTGTTCTGGAAAAAGTGTTTATTTTCAGCTCCCAAATGTTAAATAAACGAATATTTTGTATTTCCTTTTGATGAATTTCAAGTATTTCTGCAATTTTATTTGTTGACTACTTTTTATTAGAAATTTATGTATATTTATTTAAATATAGTAGACAAGGGCCATGAATTACTTTTTTTTAATTATTTTATTCGTTTCACATGCTACTTTTCTAAAAATATATTCAATAATGTTAATTCAAATAATTGTACATACACATTATTAATTTTAATAAATACCAACTTGCTATAGCATAATGTGTTATTCGTTAATAATACTTTCAACTTGCTCTTTTGGGCGCCAGCTCCTTCTTGTTAAAAAATGCTGCCAACACATTTCAATCGCTGGCTTTTCTTCAGTAGTGTTAATAAAAATATGTATTTTCCATATGTATATATATTTGTTTTGTTTATTTCTTTATATTTAATGACTAGTAAACGTTTACAGTTTTGTTGCTTCTTGCAATTTTCTCCGGTTCCAACTACCCATTATTTCTTTCGTTCCAAATTTGAAAAATGCTTCTTTCTGTGGTGTAAAATCGGCTTGAGCATTAATTTTACTTTCTAGGATTGTTGGTTTTCATAATCCATTTCGAATTGGCTTTCGCCGAAAAATTCTTTGAAATGTGGAGGGCGTAGCGTAACTTCGTTCATTTTAAATATTTTAAATTAAAATTAATGTTATAATTGCTTGATCTTGGATTCCAATCTCTTATTATTGTAAATGGCTTTTAACTCACGTTCTCATTAGTAGTGACGGCTGGCTGTATGGGAAATGGATACTTGAGATTCTTTTTAAAGTGGAGTACACGTTTTCTGTTCTCCTATTGCACTCATCTCGTGTACTCTAGCACTCCCAGTCTCCAAAGCCTTTTGTCAACTCATTAAAAGAGGACGACCAAAAGTATTTATCAGTTACAGAAAATAGTGTTCTGTAACTATTTTAAACATCATCATAATAAAGTAAGTAATGTTGTTGCTTAGAACCCTAAACGGTTCAGTTATAGTCCAAACTATGCGTATATATCGCTCATATCTATATACGTATATATAAATTCAGTGCTTGTATATAAGTTGTTTTCTATTTTATTCTCCGCCGATTTGTTGCGTGCATTTCGTTAAGGTTTTTTTTTGTTTTTGTTTCGAATGGCCATGGAATTGTAGTTGCATTTAATTGGTTTCTGGGAAATCCAAGGGTAAGTATACAGCCCCAAATTTATTTGCCGTGTGCGAGTCATCAACGTGTTTTTAGTTATTTTTCGTTCGTGTTTGCTGGGAGTATAGAATATGCTTTTTGTATGTCTATTAAATTTCATATTAAGTTTTTGTTTGCTTAAATTTCTTGTTGTTTTACGCTTTCTTTTCTTTGTTTTCAGTCTTTACGATTCACGGCTTTTGTGCATTTGAATTTTTTACGTTTTACTTTTTTCTATATGACCGTCAAAATTGCTGAAATTACTTTTAAGATGAATGACCAATCAAACACGAGCACGAGCACGAGGAATTGCTAAAATGTCAAGGTCGAGCAGGTGATCGATTGGGTTGGTTGGGTGCAGAGATAATTTCTCTACTTTTGACCCGATAGACGTGAGTGTATGTAAGTGCAGGGTTATTATCATCTTCAATGCTATCATCATATGCTTTTTGTGGGCAGTGCGGTTTGCTTACGCTCTCTATTGCTCCGTAGAGACTGTTTTCGTGCGTTTCCAGAGGGACTTAAAAAGGCCCTTCTTCTTGGTTTTCGTATTGGTGGCCGTTACATCCGAGGCTCCATTGTCTGTCTTGCGACTACTGGTATCCTTTCGCTTGGTTGAACCTGCAAAAAATAAAAGATTTCTTTAAGATGTTTTCCCTTTTGAACTTGCAATCTTACGATATTGTACAATATTTAAAATAACGAGAAAGAAAGCTAACTTCGGTAAACCGAAGTTTGTATACCCTTGCAGTCTGCAATTAGATCATTGAAAATCAATCCATTTTGGTAATGTTGAAAAAAAAAATGTCAAATTACGTAAATTTTGTAAATTTTTACATTTTACATGTAGAATTTTACATTTTCATATAAATCGACCGATCCCTTCTATGGCAGCTATATGATATAGTTGTCCGATCATAAAGAAATTAAAACCGTAATTCTAGAACTATAAAAAACGACTATATCTCGAAATTTATAGAAATTCGTTGAAAAACAGAGAAGTTAAAATTTTTTTTTGCATTAATTTCGCCATCATTCCTATGACAGCTATAGGATATGGTGGTCCGATTTTGGCCGTTCCGACATATATACTGCGTGCTAAAGAAGTAAGACTATGCTGAAAATTTCAGCCCGATAGCTCAAAAACTGAGACGGACAGACGGACAGACAGACGGACATGGCTAGATCGACTCAGCTGGTGATGCTGATCAAGAATATGGGGTCGGAGATATCTCCTTCACTGCGTTGCAAACATCATGACAAAATTATTATACCCTCTGCAAGGGTATAAAAATAGTGCGTTATATTATTACAATTTCTAAAGAAATTATCAAATTAGGCGAAGATCCAGGGTGTCAAAATAGGTATTGGAAAAAAACAAATCGTCATAGAAATTATACTATTGTTACATAGAATTCATGTACTTTAGAGTATTAAATTAGATTATTATTTCTTAATAAGATGCTTTTTATTTTGACACTACGAAAGTATAAAAACTATACCTATGTGCACAAAGACTTGACAAAAATCACTAACGCGAAAAACAATATAGCACTAAATTAGTTATGTTATCAAACTATCAAAGTATGTTCGTATAAAAATAATACTCAATAGTATACATTTGATATTTTTAAGTATTAAATCTATACTAAACTCGGTATAATGCTAGTGTATGCGTTTAAGAGAACGCCTAGAAAGGTTAATCCCTTTCTAAAAATTAGGTGAAGTGAAATAACAGTATACGTTAGGTTAAATACCGAAATCGAGACTCTTCACATTGGCTAACAGCACTTTCACTTTTAATTATTTAATTATAATAATTATTAAATAAACCTCACCTGTTTCGCATTCATAGGCATGCTTGCTGATGCTATCATCCATGGCCTGATCACAATAGGCCTTGTGCTTCCGATCCTTGTGGGTTTCTACGGATAATTAAATAATTTTCAAGTCTATTAGTTATGGTCTATGTGATATCTCACAAAATCTTTAATTTACGTAAGATATCTGAATTTCATTAAGATATAGATTCTGAGTTACTAATTTAGATTAGGTTATTGCCAATGGCCAATGGTCATGCCAATAGGATCAGCATACGGGAGATTTTTAGTTCAATAAATATATTATTAAATACTGTTTTGCAATTGCCATTGCGAGTTCTGTATCATTTTTTCTTTCCTTCTATTACGTTCTTACTTTTCTTGGTGATCAGCAGGCTGGTTACTCGTCGCAATGCCTCGCGCGGTGACTTATTCAAAAGGAAGGCGTCAGGTTTGGTGGTAGAGTTAGCGGTTTGCGCGATTGTCCGGTGCCCGACATACCCGCCGGATTATCCCACACCCGCACGGAAGCCAAGCGATCAATGTTTTCGGTGGACACTGGGCGCATGCCTCGCTGCTTTGGATACCATCCACGGGCAGGGACCCCAGTCATCCGTAGCATCTCGTTGGAGGCCAACGCGTGATTGATCGAGCGCTGTCGGCAAATTTGGGCCGTTCCGTAATTGCCACCTAATTAATGGGATTGAAAATTCTGGTTATTCGAAGTAAACATTTATATACTTAATCTTAAATATTTAAAAGTTTTAAGCAATCTTGTGTATGTAGAATGGTAAATTATTGCTCACCTCCTATGCCCACAATGGATGTGCCCATACTAATACTATTCGATGTGCTGGATCTTGGCGCTGTGCGTGATCCACTAACAACTGGCAGCGGCTCATTTTGGCGTCGATATGGCGTACGTGGAATGTCGCAACTGTAATAGGGGATATGTACATTTTTTTTTTTTGATACTTCAGCTCGCGATCTAACATTTACCCTCTTGCAAAATGGGTGTTTCGGGAAGACTACATGATGTCTGTAGGCGGTGCTCCTCGCGAGGTGATTGTTTGAGGCTGCGTTTGGTGCCATAATTAATGTACCGTCGCTGATAGGATCCGGAGCCGGATCCACAAGCCATTCCATCGATAGCGGGCATCGGTGGCATCGGACCCAGACCGGTGGGTGTGGTTATTCCGCTGCCACCACCGCTGCTATAGTGACCAAATAGCTTGGGCGACCGCTTCCGATACTGCGAGTCGATACTCCACGATTTCATGGTGTTGGACGAAGGACCTCCTCCTCCGGTAACTCTATGCGGCGGCACCAATGGCGGTCCAGGCAAGGCCTCTTGGTGAGCTGGTGCCGGAGGCGGTGGCAGCTCATCGTTGAAGTGCCGCACGGCAGTCACATTGTCGCGGCTGCGCCGGATGTGGCTATTGCTGCTGTGCACCGCCGCTCCAGAAGCCGTGGCATGCACCTCTACTACGGTCGTGCCCCGATTCGGAGGTGGGGCACCGGCACTTATCGCCACCGCTGATGCAGGCAACTCTAGTTGCTTGCGCGGCTCAACTGGCGACGGTGGCAATGGAGCGTCGTAGTCGAAATCCGGGAGCTTAGAGCTTGACGGCGGCGGTGATGGGGCAATGGGCCAAAGTTTGGCATCTGTGACAGCAGCATCTCCTTGGCACTCTCGGATTTGTGAACGCCGGGGCGAAACTCAAGAATCCGCTTCGCATGCAGCTCTGCTGCAGCGGCTGCAGAGAGTCCAACGGCTCCAACTGCTCCTCCAGCAGCGTTGCTGCATCCCGATTGCTGTCCCACAATGGGAATGTCCCCGCGCAGCAAGGCGCTGATGTTATGCTCGATTTGCTGCAAGGAGCACATCCAAAGCTCAAGTCGGATAGCTCTTCGTCCTCCTCCAGTGTGGGAGCTAGATCTGTGTGGGGAGTTGTGGCGTTCGAGACTCGCTGATCTGTATTAAACAAATTATATATATTACTACATTATTTTCTTAAGATTACCCGAAGTATGCACAACTCACCATTCCCGTTAAAGGCATACAAGTCATAGCTTCCGTTTCCATTTAGGCGCGCCTCGTCAAACTCCTCGCTACTGGAGGTATTGTTGTCCGGCATGGACTCGGCACTTAGTCGCTTCTCGGTCAGCATCGCCGTCTTGCTCTTGGCCGGCTTGCAATGACTTAGTTGGTCCGCTGCCTCAGCAATGTCCAGCGACAGGGCTGCTCGCTGGGCGGCAGCCATTTCCAATCCTCGTCGTGTTTGCGCCGCGTTAGCTTCGCACTCCTTGTACACAAAGTTCATCTCAGAGGAGATGGAAGTTGCCGGTGGGTGTAGGGGTAGGGTAGGGGAAGTGGAAGAGGAGCAGGAGCTGCATCACTCTGCTCGCTATCGCTGGTATAGAACTCGTTGCTGATTGCGCCAATATTGGGTCCTCCGGACGCTGTTCCTGTTCTCTCGCCCAACGATGGACGCGGAGGCTTCGGTATACTAAACACATCTGATGCACGGGGCGGCTTCTTGGCCGTGGAACGTCGTATGATAAAGGTTCCCTTTCCCAGCATGCTTTGCTGATTGTACGCAAAGCTGTTATTAAACTCCTCAATGTTACTTGAGCGCTGCTGTTGGTGCTGTTGGGAACGAAAATGTAAGTAATAGGGATACGTTAGTTTCCAGTTTTGTTCTTTTTTTTGTGATTAACTGACCTTTTGGAACCGCTAGCATTAGAGGTCTTTTTGAGCCAGAAGTTGTTCTTTTAGTGGCATTACTCTTGAAGTGGATCTCCCAGGCTACACCGTTCTGCTTAACGGGCGTAAGATCTGTCGAGATGGTAGACTCCTCCAGTGAATCCTCCGAGTAGTCCTCCTCCCCGGCCAACAGCCAGCTTCGATGTCGCCACATTAACGTGCGAGGCAGCCGGTGAGGCCTCACCACTGGAAGTATGTTGCGAATTGGACGATGAGGCCGAGGAGCTGTTGGAATAGGGATTGAGCATATGGCACACCTCCTTGTGCTTTTCGACTGAGCTGAGTAGCCGCTTTCCACGCGCACCCCTTCTCCACCCGACGACGACTTGGAGGAGGAGGGCCCTGGATAGATGGTCACCGGATGTTCGTTGACGAAAGGCTCCGGCAGTTTGGCCAGATTTCCCGGAGTACCGCATTATGCACGGCACTAATATCGATTCCCAGAGCGTTGCGTCCCCGTTGCAGCTCCCGCCTGCATTCCGGATAGCTGCCAATCCACTTGAGGAATTGCCAGCGGAAGTCCCGACCAAATTCGAGGCCCTGCTAGCCCCGCAGCACGGAAGACTGGAAAACTTCGAGTCAATGGCAGGAGTCGAGCTAGAACTCCTTGCCTTTGGCTAAATGATGGGATTTAAGAGAAGAGAAGAGGTTATGTGGCGCAGTGAGTTAATTGGTTTCCCATTAGCACCACCTTACTCACCAGCGTTGTTTGAATCAGTGGCGTTATCGCTTTCTGGCCTTGCTCCTCCACCTCAGACAATTTAGTTAAATTCTCTGCCGTGCCATCCTCATTGAAACTACCCTCCGGCACGGTGTCGGTGCTGGGCGTCTGTGGCACATCTTCTGAATCCTTCTTGGACATGCTGCGAAGCCACATTAGATATATTATTGGATTTAAGGGTTAAAAAGGACGTATTTTTAAAATGTTTTTCAATTTGTTTGCTAATGCATATTACATAAGTGTATTTTGTTCTATTAATTAAAACTTAAGATTGAAAATACTAAAGAACAAATAATGTTAATCAACAAGAATGTTAAAGGATGGATATTTGCATTTACTCCGAGATTTAGTAAAGACGATGGGCACCGAGAGAGTGCGAAAGCCGACTGCTATGTACACACGCAAAATATCAGATTACGCCGGTCCGATCGTAGAAAGCTATCGGATGGTATCGCTTTAGAAAAGACTAAGACTTTTAAAAAATCAGTTGGATCCAAAGAAATTAAGGGTAGAAGTGCAAAAATATTTCCAAAACTTGAGCTGTTGGGGCTGGTGCACTAATGCACACTATGGCGCAGGACCGAAATTTGGAGGACTGAACAATGAAGGTTGGTGTGACGCAATTTTTCAACTCGGTGAATGTGCCAGAACTCAGCCACATAGTTTACAGCTAAAGGGTCGATCGATCATGTTACGCAATCGAATTCGTAAATTAATAACGTGATCAAAGGCACGATCATCCCAGGGATATAAAATGGGAGAGTATGTCCTCAGACAACGGTTTTTCAATCTTCAAATGATCTTACATTCCGGTTTGAGCGCATTCAAAGCCCAGTTCAATGGATGACATTATTTAAGTCGCAAGGCCAACCGTTGAGGAAATAATCAAGAAAACAGAAGATTTTCGCACAGGCAGTTGTTTGGTTTACACCGAAATTCAAATCCAAAAACATTGTTTATCAAACCGTTATATACTGATTTCAATAAACAACATTGAAGTATAAACTATCTATGTTCAATTGTCACTCTCGATTTTTTATTTAAGTTATTAAATTAGTGGAAGACGGACGAAGTTCGCTTGAAAACTATCTTCGTGGTTTGTTTTTGAACCGGTAATCTATTCAAAAATCAATAATTGTCTACGGAGTCCGTAGACGAACATCGAAAAAGCCCGTAGACGAACATCGATAAATGTCATTAAAAAATCTGTATTTTAATATAGATCTGAAGTTTATCTGGAGAAATAAGAGCTAGATCGAGATCAATACGTAAGTCAGATAAAGATTAAATTAATGCACAAAGGTAAACTGTATGATATAATTGCTTACATTTCAAGAAAATATACTACATGTAGTGACTCGTGATTTGGGAAATCACGTTTTGACTATATTGCGAAGTCATTATGTTAGATACTACTCACTTCTTGCGACTAAGACTCATGTATCCATCGTCCTCGGACTGATTCTCTCCACTATTGCAGTGCAAGGCCATCGGTTTTGTGGCTGCCTCTTCGAACTCCGAAATGATGTCGTCAAGCACTTTAATGGGCTCAGGTATGTCATCCAAGGAGATGGGCTCCAGAGATTGCAGTTGATCATCGCTGAGAAATATGGAATACGATAAAAAGTTTTCAAAGGTCTTTCAACTTCGATGCCTAAGTGTGTATCTCTTAACATCTAAAAATCAATATTTTTATTGTCATTGTTTTAAATACTTTTTGAAAATAGAATAACACAGAACTTTGGAAAGAAATTGAGTTTCATAGAACAATGTTTAAAAAAACGAGAAAGAAAGCTAACTTCGGTAAACCGAAGTTTGTATACCCTTGCAGTCTGCAATTGGATCATTGAAAATCGATCCCTTTTGGTAATGTAAAAAAAAATGTCAAATTATGTAAATTTTGTAAATTTTACATTTTACATTTAGAATTTTACATTTTCATATAAATCGACCGATCCCTTCTATGGCAGCTATATGATATAGTTGTCCGATCTTAATGAAATTAAAACCGTAATTCTAGAACTATAAAGAACGACTATATCTCGATATTTATAGAAATTCGTTGAAAAACAGAGAAGTTAAAATTTTTTTTACATTAATTTCGCCATCATTTCTATGACAGCTATAAGATATAGTGGTCCGATTTTGGCCGTTCCGACATATATGTATACTGAGTGCTAAAGAAAAAAGACTATGCTGAAAATTTCAGCCCGATAGCTCAAAAACTGAGAGACTAGTTCGCGTAGAAACCGACAGACGGACAGACGGACAGACAGACGGACATGGCTAGATCGACTCGGCTGGTAATGCTGATCAAGAATATATATACTTTATGGGGTCGGAGATGCCTCCTTCACTGCGTTGCAAACATCATGACAAAATTATTATACCCTCTGCAAGGGTATAAAGATGTGACCCGCTTTGCAGTATCAAGTAGTATAAATTTGGATACTGATTTGAATCAGGAGGATGTGGTAACCACAAAATAATATTTTAAAAATATATCAGAAAAGTCGAAACTTACTTTTGTTTTTCCTGTTCAGCTGCAGCTGCATATGAATCTGGATCTGCTGCAGCCTCGTCCTCCGCCTCCTGAGAATTAAATGCTGACTGGGAATCCGGCTGCCCAGCAGCAAAAGGCGCCTCCTCGCCACTCTCCTGTCCATTTGCATCGCATAATACACACGATTCAGGTGACGTTTCCATTATACGATTTTCATTGAAACCATCGACGATCTTCTCTGCAGTTATACTTTTAATTTTCGTTTATTATAAAAATGTAATCAAAGCATCCACAAGGTCGACGTTGCTGACGCTGTACCTGGCGCTGCCTCAGTCAGCGTTGCGGCCGACGTTCCTTTCTTACCGGCGGTTTTAATTTTCATCTGTAAGTACATACGTAAATAAGAATGTATAAACAAACAAAAAAAATAAATGCATTACCGCTCTTTTGTGATTAATGCTAAAAAGTGGTAGCGAACAAGAACACACACATTACAGGCCAAAATTTAAGTTACATTTCCTCTAAGTTGTACTTTAGATGAAAATAAAGCTGTGTTAAAAACGGAAGCAAGTTCTGTGTATTAACATTCCAAAATATGGAATGAAATAAAAAAAAGTATATATATATTTATCTTATATACAAAATCGATTTAAAATATATTATAACTAGAAAGAAAGCTAACTTCGGCAAGCCGAAGTTTTTATACCCTTGCATTCTACAATTAAAAAAAATATCTGCTGGGTTCCCAGTCAGCATTAAATTCTCAGGAGGCGGAGGACGAGGCTGCAGCAGACCCATAAAATAAGTATAATGGGATGGTGTCAGAAAATTGTGGTGTGAGACACCAGTAGAAACTTGCCTACATATTTTAAATTTTACATTTTCATATAAATCGAACTATATATATATGTATATACTACAAAATTTATAGAAATACGTTGAAAAACAGAGAATTTATAATTTTTTTTTTCTATTAATTTCGCCATTATTCCTATGGCAGCTATAGGATATAGTAGTCCGATTCCGACATATATGTACATATGTAACTATTCAGCCTGAGAGCTTAAAAACTGAGGGAAACCGACAGACGGACAGACAGAGAGAGACAAAGACACAGACGGATACGGCTAGATCGACCCGCCTGGTGACGCTGATTAAGAATATATGTATATACATATGTATGTACTTTATGGGATCAGAGATGCCTCCTTCCCTGCATATCATTAAAAAATACTCCTAATTGGTCGGGGGTAATTGATACGTAATTAGACAACAACTGGATTATGCATTAGATACTTGCTATTGAACAAAGAATAAAAAATAAAAAGAATAGCTGCATATAATAATTCTTAACTTTTTTGAATCGAACAGCAGTGATCAAGCACTAATGATTAATACATTATTGTCTTTTAGAGTATAATATTTGTATTTATTTTACTTTTCGCAAATTTGTAATATTGATAATATTGTTGCACTATAAGGCACAACTAAGTAGATACATTTTTTTTTTTCTAAAAGGAAGTTTCTTACTACTTAATATATGTACATACTATGTATGAACATAATTATTCTTTTTTTCTCTGTATTTTTGGTCCCAACTGTGCCAGTATCATGTAAAAATACAATCGAAGGTGGATGTCTGTGGAATGTCTATAGAGTTGTTTTTATTTTTCATAAAGTTAAGTTTAAGAGGCATTCATTTAATCATTCTAATCAATATTCGGAAAAATATATTACGTTACTTTTATTTGTGAGTATCTTAAAATTGTTTCCATGGTTTTTAAAGACTTTTAATTTTGTTTCTTTGTTCTAAACTAAAATAGGTTATTAATTTCGCGTTTACAACTAAAAAATGTTCTGACGCTCATTTTCATACACTTTAACCAAGTTTTAAGCTGAGTATGGAGGTGGGAAAGGACAACAAAAGCAACAACGTGAGAAAGTGTGTGAGCACGCTAAACGCACTCCGTATGTCTTCGCCTTTGCCTTGTCTTCATTCATATTTTCTATACACTTTGGGGTCGTCCCGGTGAGAGGAGTTTGAGTCAGGCGCATTCATACACAGTTTTCGCTGACCCCCTCCTACACGCGCACTCATACTCTCTGTGATGCTATGTACATATACATATGTATATAAACACGATTTTTGTCCGTAGTTGGCCTAAAAGCGCATATAAACGGATGCAATCAGCGATAAAAAATACAAGTTTGCAATATTACAGTTTCTAATACGGGAAAAATTCATTTCCGGGAATTATTATCGGCGACTGTCTACAGAAGTCGGGCTCTAACAGTTCAACCACACCACACCACCCACACACCAAGCACGGGTAACTTTGTTTAGCTGTAAAATTTATTGCTGCTGTCGGCGTCGTCGCTGCTTTGGCTTCTGCTCTTCTTTCCTTTCTTTTCCTTTCCTTTACTGAATGAAGTTACAGCAGGAGTCTGGAATCGATTTTTCATACATATGCAGACAGGAACATTCAAACTCCGACGCACAGACACACAATCACTGGTTTTTGCTTTTGCCTAATAATTACAGTTAAAAGCTTTTGCTTACATGTCAAAAGGTCAAATCAAGATTCTTCCAATTGGAAACGTTACTAAAAATAGATTACTCAAAGCGTGGGCAAAACAGAGACACAAAGAGACAGGAGAGTGTGGGAAAAAGCGAGCGAGTGGGTGGGTTGTAATAACAGACGCCGCGGCGACGTTAAACCAACGGTAACAAAGCAAAATAACAGACGCAGGGCAATTACCGAGAGCATTTCGCATTTTGCGCACTACAAAAACAAAGCTGGATTTTATACACATGCGTACCAATAAGCAATTCGCGTATTAAGCCGCGTTAAAAGGCCTTTCTCCCATCCGTCCACGAAATCGACCTTTTGTTTATGACCTGAACGTTGGCGAATCTAGGGATGTCAGATGACAACACTGATTCATACCCTCAAATGTCACTATCGATAATTTTACGTGCACACAAAAGTCAGCACGACTATAAACGCCGGTTGTGGTGTGAATTTTCACATACCATTTTTTATGTTGATTTTATTTTTCATGATCCTGTCTGAGTTAAACAATTAATTAATTAATGTAATTTATTTATTTATTTAGTCACTTAGAGACCGCTCTTATTATTTATACTTGCAAATTCTTTATGGAAATCCCTTAATATTTTGTTCGACCTATCGGATAGGGGATATTCAGTTTTAGTTATAAGACAAATTCTAACCGATTTGTATTTTCGCCTCCTGCGTTCTCGAAAAGGGGACCTAGTGGTAACAAAAGACTGTTTAAAAAAATGCATATGCATTTATTCAATTCTTCGAAACTACTCGATTATTTCTGTCGCCTTTTATTTTATATCGATGTGCTATCGCCAGCCAGAAATCGATTTGAAAACTCACCAATTAAAACATTAATGGACTTGACAGTTGAATATTTTAACTTACAATTTAATTTAAATGTGTACATAAAATATACTGGTTATTGCGAATATTCATACTTTTAAATTGGACCGATTTCAACAATATTTTAAAAGACCTGAAATCTTGCCCGTTGATTTTTAAACAGCTGTTGTTTTCCTACCGTCGTGCTTGCTTATTTTCGTGTTACAAATTCTTATGACAAATTGCCTTAAATTGGTCAGATAACAGCTTTGTCTTACGTTTGAAATACTTTTATTATTTAGCAGAAATATTTACGACCCTGACACTGCTTTTCTAGTTGCTTAAAACGCTAAGCTATCTTACCAGCTCGCCAACTCGTGCAGACGCTCGCCCTCATGCAAGACTATGGCTGCAAACATAGTGCGCGCTGAGACGAAGATGAAGATGAAGCTGAAGACGATTTGCTTGTGTTTTGTGTGTTTGTGTTTGTATGAACAACAACAAAACACAAGCAAATCGTCTTCAGCTTCGTCTTCGTCTTCGTCTCAGCGCGCACTATGTTTGAGGCCTATGTTTTGAACAAAGAGTTCACCAACCCACCTTAAAAATCGATTTTAGCTTGAACCAAGCTTTTGATCTTGTATATAAACATTAGTTTGTAATCATTTACTTGATTTATTATGTTGTTGTTTTACTGTTATACAATTAATAATCATCAAAATTTCTTTAAATGTTTTGTGTTTTTATTTGATTTAAAACACTGCCAGCGGTCGTAGATGTATTAGTTGGCCAACTGGATTTGCATGTAGTTTTCGGTATCTCCACTTTGTTCTAGGTTCCTCCCGCTCAGCCAGCTGCACATGGATGTTCTTTGTGTGGGGATTGGGTGGGGAAAAGATGGTGGCTTACAACTTGTCCAAGTACTGGGACAGATCGGGCAGACCCTCCTTGAGACCCTTGCGTTTGCGCGTGTCCTGGACAATCTGGTAAGGCTTGCTAGAGGGCTCGGACGGATCGCCGGGCAGCACTTGCCAATGATCGAAGACGCACTGAGGGAAGGCTTGGCCACCGGTGTTGGAGCGCAGATCGGCAGTGAAGCCGAACGACTCGTTGACGGGCAGATATGCCTTCACCACGAACATGGGCGTGCCCACAACCTGGTTCTCCTCGAACACATGGCCACGACGCCTGTTCAGCACACCGTAGATACCACCAACAGCCACCTCGGGACATTGGATCTCGCACAGATAGACGGGCTCCATCAAACGGGGCTTGGCGGTGATGGCAGCGGCGTACAGACAACGACGAGTGGTTGGAATGATCTGTCCGCCTCCACGATGGATGGCATCAGCGTGCAGAGTAACATCGTAGATGTTGAAGCGAACTCCGCGCATGTTCTCGTCGGCCAAGATACCCTCCTTGGAGGCCCACTGGAAGCCAGCGACAACAGAGTCCTTGATTTCGTTCAGGTACTGCACGGACTTGGTGCAGTCAAGGACGAAGTTGGGTCCGGTTCCGTCGGGGCCGAAGCACCAGATCTTACGGGCCTCAGTCACATCGTAGTCGTACTTCTCCGACAGGTAACGGGCACGGGACTTGAACTCGTCCTTGGAGCTCACATCACCATTGTCAATATCCTCGGGCAGACCGTCGGGCATGGGCAAGGCTTTCATCAGCAGACGGTTGTGCTTGTTGGGAGACTTTGACAAACACATCTGGTCAGACTCCTCGGACACGGTCTCGCGGTAGGACACCACGGGATCGGACTTCTTCAAGGGGATGCAGGCATGGTCCTCTTCCAGATCCTTCAGACAAATCTCCAAATGCAGCTCACCCGCACCGGCAATGATGTGCTCTCCAGACTCCTCAATGATGCACTGCACCATAGGATCGGATTTGGCCAGACGCTTAAGACCCTCCACCAGCTTAGGCAGATCGGCGGGATTCTTGGGCTCCACAGCCACACGCACGACAGGCGACACAGAGAACTTCATGACCTGAAATCCAGATAAAGATTTTACAATTAACCAGGCGGAAAAAATTTAGATTAACAAAAATCAATTATAAAATGTACTACCCCGATTTTAGCTCATTACGCAAACTAAGTTACCTACCTTCATGTTGTGTGCATCCTTGAAGGTGGTGATAGTGCCAGTCTTGACCAGGAACTGATCGACACCGACAAGACCGCAGATGTTGCCAGAGGGCACATCCTCAATGGCCTCGACGTAGCGGCCCATCATAAGAATGGTGCGCTGGATGGCCTTCTCGTACAGATCCTCCTTCTTGCCGGGCGTGTAGTTGGGGCCCATGATGCGGCACTTCTGGCCGGTGGCCACTTTGCCGGAGAACACACGGCCGAAAGCGTAGAAACGACCCTTGTCGGAGGTCGGCACCATCTTGGAGATGTACATCATGAGGGGACCGTCGGGGTCGCAGTTCTTCACGGCGACAGCAGCCTCATCATCATGGGGACCCTCGTACAGCATCTCCATACGGTACTTCTGGGCAACCACCGGCGATGGCAGATGGATGGCAATCATCTGAAGCAGAGCCTCACCGGCTGGCAGCCAGGTGCGCATAACAGTTTTCAACAGAGCCTTGCCGTCCTTGTCCTTGTCCTCGTGCTTAAGGGTCACACCGATCTTCTCGAGCAGCGTACCAATCTCCTCCTTCTTGTAGTTCATGATGGCATCGAATACCTTGTAGATGGGATCCAAATGTACATACAGAACGAGCGCTTGTTATCGGCCTCCTTCTGCTTCTGCCACTTCTTTGTCTTGGCATTAAAGAAGTTCTCACCCCACAAACTGTGAACGCACAAAATGGATGGCATAAATTATTAGGGGCTCACGATTTTATGGATAAATATTAAAATATATTTTTAGGGTATTTTAAATTTAAATCTTTTAAACTGTAACTTTGAAAAACAAAATAAATGTTAATTGTAAGATCCCTGCCTTAGCGTGACTCGTTGGGACATTAGGAAAGAGGTCCCGAGGCAGCGTTTCAACAGGTTCCTCAAATTTACTCTGCTTCTAATTTTGTAGCACTTGTGACGCCATCACAACGCGCGACTCTACAGAGAATTACCCTAGAGGAAGCTCTCCAAGATGCCGCACGCTCAGCGCCACACGTTTGTGCTAGAAGCGTGAGATGCGCCTCATGATATGGTCTACTCACCGGTTCATTAGCTTCACCACATCGATCTTGAACTTTTCAGAGTACATCTCAGAGAACTGCTTGAGGGTAAAAGCCCAGCCGTGCAGGCCGGAGCCGAAGCCCACGGATCCCTTGGAGGGGTCCACGCGCACCTCACCCATCGGGCCACCGTCATCGTTGTAGGTGGCAATAATGACGTTCACGTTCTCGACGATACGCTGGAAAGTCTGGTACAGCTCCTCAGCATCCAGCTGCAGCTCCAGCAGGGCACGATCCATCTTGTTCATGAACAGAATGGGCTTGATGCGCTCGGCAATAGCCTGACGCAGCACGGTCTCAGTCTGCACGCACACGCCGGACACGCAATCAACGACGACCAGGGCACCGTCGGTCACACGAAGAGCGGCGGTCACTTCGGAGGAGAAATCCACGTGACCGGGTGAGTCGATAAGGTTAATCAGGAAACCCTTGCACTCCTTCTCGCGCTGATCAGGCTGAGTGATGAACACCAGATCCTTATCTTCCACCTCGAAGTACATGGAGATGGCGCTGCAAGAATTGGAAAATGTTTGTTTTTATTTACGCCCCAAGGGCAATGTAAGTTAGATTCTTACGTCGACTTGATGGTGATGCAGCGCTCCTGCTCATCCTTGCGGGTGTCGGTGAAACGGGTCTCACCGGCCTTCGCTCCGGCAATGATTCCAGCCTTGGACACGAGCGAATCGGTCAGGGTGGACTTGCCGTGGTCAACGTGAGCGATCACGGACATGTTGCGGATGTTCCGCTTCTTGTCCATGAGGCCACGGATTTCGTCGACGGTGAAGTTGACCTACAAAAATAATAGGACACATTATATATTATGTCTGTATATGCAGATGTAAAGATGTGTACGATTATTAAAATGGCGTCTACACACCGACACACACACACACGAACTTTAAAGTCATGGACTTTGAGGTTAGATAAGAACAGAAAACCAAATGCGCCGCCTATTTACTGTGAAATCATATCGCTCACACTAACACTCACGCCCGCACCACAGCATCGAAATATATATTTAGACGGCTGACCCTCAAGGCATTTAAAACTTTTACCCAGTCATGTCCAACTCTTGTGAAATTTCAATAGCAAACTGCATACGTCACTCTACACTTGTGCTATTTTCTTGCCTTTGTCTTGCATTTCACCACACACACACACATGCATTCTTGCACATATATACAGATGTAGATATTGGCCAGGTAACAGTAGTCACGTCTGCACTTTTCCGCACAAGTTTTCGCATATTTCCGTATGTCGCATGTTTTAAATCACCATAGGGAACTATAGGCCGGAAACTCCTACGCCACTAAATGCAAATATTTTGGTTTAATGGCACCTACCATTTTGGATGTTTGGAGATTTTCTCGCGGACCAAAAACACTACACGCCTGAACTGGCGTTTCGACAGGAAAGAGCGTGCGACAGAACAGTGTGACCGTCGCTCTTTCGTTATAGCATACCACCTTGCGCGAAAAATACTTCAAAGTTTCGAAAATACCATAAATATTCAGTTGATTCAACAGATATAAGATTCCACTTCTGTTGCATTATGGCGTTTTGGAATATTTATGCGCTTTTTCCTATACGATTAAATGAATAAATTACTAAAAGGCGATCAGATTTTTCCCAACAGTTCGTATATAAATGAATCATCTTAAAAATTTACTATTTAGCAATCCGGAGCCGCTGAAAATATCGACTGTATGACTTAAAGCGTAGTTAGAAGAGCGCCTGAAGGCCGTTCATGGTCTATAATTCGGAATTATTAACGGTATTTTTCCACTACGTTGCTTTATCCAATTATCGCACGAGAATCACGAAAAGCAGAAAAAGTGTTTCTACTAGGAAAAAGTGCTTTATAGCACTTTCTTGAAGGGAAACAGCTGTTTTTTGTTTTGGTTTTGATTTGGCGGAAAATTAAATTTAATTCCAAATTCAAACCAATGTTAATTAAGATTAAAATGAATGATCCAGACTTTATTTTCCGTTTGCGGCTAAGTAACAATAAAGATTTAACCTGGTTCCTCCAGCCAGCCGCTTGACTGAAGACTTAAGACTTGCAGGAACCACTGCAGCCCACTGGAATCTTTTAGCGTGAAGAATTCCGAGTTCTACAAACTCGGAGGTAGACGCATCAACCCTCTTCTTATGCAAGTCCTGAATTTACATCACCTGGCCCTGCCCAAGGATATGTAAGTGGAGGAGGTCCTGCCCCCGGAGGAGAAGGACAGGTGTGGTTTGCGCCCCGCCACCCGACTCCTGTGCAGGTTCCGCCACCGGTTCCGTTAGAAGCAATCTAAAGACGGCTATTACCTAACTCAAGTAGAGTTTTACAAAGGCGAGAAGCTGCAGAAAATGGGTCGTCTAGAAGAGAGGACGCTCTTAAAGGAGGACGAGGCGGTGGCCGCCAGTGCAGCATGTACGCCAGCTAGGATCGTCCAGAAGTGCAATAGCCAGTTCAATCCACAGACTGCTAAACGAAATATGTATTAAATGCTAATAAGTTTACAAAACATGGAGAAAATCATGAATTGGTTTAATATTTATTCCGCCATCCAATTTCATTTGTTCAAAAAACAGCTGGCTAGTGGTGATAGTTGGGCAAAATCACATATCAATATTCCCAAAACTGCTAAAAAAAAAACAACTTTTTTATCATTTTTGTCACCACTAGATTCCTATACCTTATACACAGGAAAAAAGCTGCTTTTTGGGCAAAAAGCAGAATTGGAAAAAGCAACTGTAGTGGAAACGGGGCCTTACAATGGCAGGAACTCGCAGTACGCAATTTATTCATTTCTGGAGTCCTCATGCATATACTCCTGCAGAAATTAATATGAAAACCATTAAACGGATTTGTACAGCTTTTCTTGTACTTAGATTTAGTTAATTTTTAATAACTGCAAAATTTCGCGGCGAAAAAATCATGCCGCCGAAATCTTGTTTATTTTGTTTATTTATCTTGCTTTTGTGCAGAATAGTTGCTGAAAATTATGCCAAGCCTTCAGCAAAACCATGTCCGTCAAATTAGCGTCGGTGAGTTAGCGTCGAAACGGAATGGTGGGAAATGGAACACGGAGGGGTTATTTATTTTGAATTATATCGTAAATAAACCATTAAATCGAACAAAATAAAGTTCCTACTTGCTAAGAATTTAATTTACTAATGTTTATTATTGGTTAGGGGCGGATTTGGTACCCGCGGGCACCTTAAATATCCATTGGTAAAATCGAATCTCCCTTTTTCAAACTGCTCCCCACAGAGGATGAGCCGCAATGCACGGTAGGCCAGGTTTGGGGCATTTATTCATTGCATTTATTTATTGCCCCAAAAAGTTTCACCGAAATCCCAAGGACAGTTTTTCAGAAAATCGCTCAACAGTAGCCAAGCCTATAGAACCCGTCCATACAAAATCAATCAGTAAAAATTCAATGTCATAAAACTTCTCTCAGAGGATGAGCCAATATGCGCGGCTTATAGGCATATGGGGATCGAATTAAGAATATTTGGTGAAAGTTTCATTAAAATCGTATCGAAAGATTTTGAGAAAATCGCTTAACAGTGGGGCGTTGAAAATAGCTGTTAGGAAGGCGCGAGCTCCGGAGCTGGAACCAGACGAAGTCAGTGGTTCAACCCCACTGGAACCACTCTGGTTTCGCATTCAAATAATTGGCGGAAAGTAGAAAAAGTAATTAATACATGAATGAATTTAATTAATTAAAGTTAAAGAAATGGCATTGTATGCGTTGGGGAAGCGATAGCTATTTGTACCTATTTGTATGATATTTGCAGCTCGGTTGGCCACGCGGTGGCTGCAAGTCTCACAGAGGATGAGCCAACATGCACGGTATCTTAAACAATGGGAAAAAATGATTATTTATTTCGGTTTAGAGTTTAATCAAATCTTATCGACAGTTTTTTAGAAATTCAAAGTTTTCTCATTTCTGACCCCATTAATAAACACTAGTTCTATATCGATAAGACGATGTATTCGGGGTATTCTGGAGCTTAGTACGCAGATGCTTGAACAGTTCGCAACCCCAATCAGATTTAATCTTTTTCCAGTGTGACCGCTTCTTAAAACGCTCTTCGGCATTTTTGGGAGGTAAGTGATGCGGTCATACGTATTTAAAATATGCTGTTTTATGTTTGTTGACAATAAAACAGCTTATTAACTTTTTTCTGTGTTTTTATTGACAATTTTATTGCATATTTTTTTTATTGGCGGCGATGGCGGTAGCGCCACTATTATTTGCCTTCAACTCCATTACGGAACATTACATTAATAATACGCCCAATCAAGTTCGTTAAATTAATTTCTCTTTTTAAAGTTTATTTATAAAGTTTGTTTACAAAACACAGCTGGAAATGTGACCGATCTTGACCGATTCTGACCATTTACTTTGTTTTCTTCGGTCACACTGGTTCCCGAACGAAATATATCGCAATTTCGCTCACGAAATTCCGTAAGCGGTTTTCGTTGATCTTAGTACTAGGCTTAAACCGAAATAAATAATCATTTTTTCCCATTGTTTAAGATACCGTGCATGTTGGCTCATCCTCTGTGAGACTTGCAGCCACCGCGTGGCCAACCGAGCTGCAAATATCATACAAATAGGTACAAATAGCTATCGCTTCCCAACGCATACAATGCCATTTCTTTAACTTTAATTAATTAAATTCATTCATGTATTAATTACTTTTTCTACTTTCCGCCAATTATTTGAATGCGAAACCAGAGTGGTTCCAGTGGGGTTGAACCACTGACTTCGTCTGGTTCCAGCTCCGAGCTCGCGCCTTCCCTAACAGCTATTTTCAACGCCCCACTGTTAAGCGATTTTCTCAAAATCTTTCGATACGATTTTAATGAAACTTTCACCAAATATTTTAATTCGATCCCAATATGCCTATAAGCCGTGCATATTGGCTCATCCTCTGAGAGAGAAGTTTTATGACATTGAATTTTTGCTGATTGATTTTGTATGGACGGGTTCTATAGGCTTGGCTACTGTTGAGCAATTTTCTGAAAAACTGTCCTTGGGATTTCGGTGAAACTTTTTGGGGCAATAAATAAATGCAATGAATAAATGCCCCCAAACCTGGCCTACCGTGCATGCGGCTCATCCTCTGTGGGGGGAGCAGTTTGAAAAAAGGGGAGATTCGATTTTACCAATGGATATTTAAGGTGCCCGCGGGTACCAAATCCGCCCCAACCCAATAATAAACATTAGTAAATTAAATTCTTAACAAGTAGGAACTTTATTTTGTTCGACTTAATGGTTTATTTACGAAATAATTCAAAAATAAATAACCCCCTCCATGTTCCCCTTCCCATCCATGCAAAAAGCTATATATTCTGTGAGACCGTTTTGTCTAATGGAATATTAATATACTTTTTACATACAATTTAATGCATTACAGACGGTATATTCTATCGAACTCATTTTTTTGTCTGGTATTTTTTTCGATAAGCCGAGCAATTAATTCATTAATCTCTCATTGAATGTGCCGTATAGTCGTCTTGCTCGCACTTAGGTAAAAACCTATGGTTGCTGTCAAGCCTCTAATTAATGCGCCAATTAATAAAGTTTTTAATGCAGTGTCATAATGCTGTTACGGAATTAGAGAACTAGTGGGACCGTAGAAATAATAGAAATGGTCAAAAGGGGTCACACTGATTTGTATTTCAAGCTGTGCTTTGTAAGCGAATTTTATAGGCATAACGTATTTTTTGTTAATTAGTTATTTATTTTTTAATAAATTATTATCGTATTACGTCGTGACATAACCTAATACGCAATTCCAATAAATATGCCAATAAAAATATAAATAAAAGGGCCTCGCTTATACGGTTTTGTATCGATTTTCTCCTTCCCTCCATCTTGCGTGCGAAATACAAGGTGCGTTCAAGAAGTATCGCAAATTTTGAATTTTCGCGGGTTACGTATATTCGAATTTCGATTTTTGTGGCGTTATGTTGGTACTCATGTCTCTCACTTATACCGACAAGCTCAGTCATTTTGAATGTTCACTTAATTGTTGACAGCTACTTTGCTTACACGTATTTTGGATCGTCTTCGATTTTACCTATTAAAAATGGATCAAAGAACCTGTATTAAATTTTGTGTGAAAAATTAAATTAAGAGCGCGGATGCATTCCGAATGTTGACTGTGGCATACGGAGAAGCTACCTTGGACCGAAGCAACTTTTATCGGTGGTACAAAATGTTCTCAGAAGGCCGAGAAGATTGGCCTTTGGCCAAAAGGCTTTATTAATAGGCTTTTGCACCACGATAACGCCCTGCTCACACATCGTTGCTTGTGCGCGACTTTTGGCCAAAACAACACACTAATGATGCCGCAGCCACCGTATTCCCCAGATCTGCCCCCCTATGACCTTTTCTTGTTCTCTAAATTGAAGAGGTCCATGAAAGGACGACGTTACGCTACGCTTGACGAGATAAAGACGGCATCGAAGGAGGAGCTGAACAAGATAAAAAAAAATGATTTTTTGAAGTGCTTTGAAGATTGGAAAAACAGTTGGCACAAGTGTATTACATGGGGATTACTTTGAAGGGGACAAAATAGATATTCATAAATAAATAATTTAAAAAAACACAAAATTCACGATACTTTTGAAAACACCTCCTAAATACATTTGATTTATTTTGCTGACGGCGTCACAGCTGTTAATATTTTTTTGGTCTGGCAAAGCTTTACATTTTTGCACACGAAATATTGTTTATATTAGTGATCAAACCGAACGAAAACGAAAACGAAAGTTCTTCTTGCTTGTTTTTATACGAAGTTTTCCGCTTTCGAAATTTTCTTGTGGATTTTAGTTCTAGGCTTAAAATATGAAAAGCCTTTTACTCAGATCGACGAAAATTGCTTTTAGGCAGTGGGGGAGAGCGAGAAATACTAAGAAACACTTTTCGTCGATCTGAGTACTAAGATGAACGAAAAAAATCCATAAACGGAAAACTTCATATAAAAAACGAGAAAAGCTAACTTCGGTAAACCGAAGTTTGTATACCCTTGCAGTCTGCAATTGGATCATTGAATATCGATCCATTTTGGTAAGGTAAAAAAAATAATGTCAAATTATGTAAATGTTGTAAATTTTAGATTTTACATGTAGAATTTTACATTTTCATATAAATCGACCGATCCCTTCTATGGCAGCTATATGATATAGTTGTCCGATCTTAATGAAATTAAAACCGTAATTCTAGAACAATAAAGAACGACTATATCTCGAAGTTTATAGAAATTCGTTGAAAAACAGAGAAGTTAAAATTTTTTTTACATAAATTTCGCCATCATTCCTATGGCAGCTATAGGATATAATGGTCCGATTTCGGCCGTTCAGACATATATACTGCGTGCTAAAGAAATAAGACTATGATGAAAATTTTAGCCCGATAGCTCAAAAACTGAGAGACTAGTTCGCGTAGAAACCGACAGACAGACAGACAGACAGACAGACAGACGGACATGGCTAGATCGACTCAGCTGGTGATGCTGATCAAGAATATATATACTTTATAGGGTCGGAGATGCCTCCTTAACTGCGTTGCAAATATTATGGCAAAATTATAATACCCTCTGCAAGGGTATAAAAAAGAACGAAAACAGCAAGAAGAAGAATTTTGTAGTATTTCGTTTGCACAGTGGTCGCTGCCATAGGCCATAAATCAAAAAATTGATTTTGAGCTATTCCAACGAAAACAACTTTTTCGAACAGCTGATTGTCCAAACTTAAGGACACAATACCGTATGTTTGCCATTTCTAAAGGGACTCTCTAAAAATAGAACGAAAAGAGCTAGAACGTATTTACGTATTTGCAATTTGGCAGCAGTGAAGTGCAACAACCCGAATTTAAAAAAGACAAATTAAATATAAAACACCCGTAAAACAAATACAACTCAAATGAATATTGTTCATAGTGGTATATACTTTATCTATACAGATAAATATATAAATAATTTGTGCTGTGTCTTGTCTATATCTTTTTGTAAAGAATTGCGTCTTTTTATACCCTTGCAGAGGGTATTATAATTTTGCCATGATATTTGCAACGCAGTGAAGGAGGCATCTCAGACCCCATAAAGTATATATATTCTTGATCAGCATCACCAGCCGAGTCGATCTAGCCATGTCCGTCTGTCTGTCTGTCCGTCTGTCTGTCTGTCTGTCTGTCGGTTTCTACGCGAACTAGTCTCTCAGTTTTGAGCTATCGGGCTGAAATTTTCAGCATAGTCTTATTTCTTTAGCACGCAGTATATATATCGGAACGGCCGAAATCGGACCACTATATCTTATAGCTGCCATAGAAATGATGCCGAAATTAATGTACAAAAATTTTTAATTTCTCTGTTTTTCAACGAATTTCTATAAATTTCGAGATATAGTCGTTTTTTATAGTTCTAGAATTACGGTTTTAATTTCATTAAGATCGGACAACTATATCATATAGCTGCCATAGAAGGGATCGGTCGATTTATATGAAAATGTAAAATTCTACATGTAAAATGTAAAATTTACAAAATTTACATAATTTGACATTTTTTTTTACATTACCAAATTGGATCGATTTTCAATGATCCAATTGCTGACTGCAAGGGTATATAAACTTCGGTTTACCGAAGTTAGCTTTCTTTCTCGTTATTAGATTAAGTTGGTTATAATAAGTTTTAAAGTTTAAGATGTTCAGATCTGCGTCTTTTCATTTTTCGCTGTGACTTCTCTAGTGATCGTAACTTCCCTCTGTGATGATAACTTCTCCTCCTAGTATCGATATCGACGAACCATCGAATACCCAACAGTGTAGTGCTTTTAACAGCCCGCTAACAGTTGCTGTAAATTAACCGTCCGTTACACATAGGGTACAAGGGTATTATAATTTAGTGCCAACCAAGAATGTATGTAACAGGCAGATGGAGAAATCTCCGATCCTATAAAGTATATATATTCTTGATCGGTGACGCTGAGCCGAGTCGATTTAGCCATGTCCGTCTGTCCGTCCGTTCGTCCGTGTTGGTAAGCAGATCTCAGAGACTATAAGAGTTAGAGTTACCAAATTTGGTGACAACATTGGAATCTGTTGCACGCAGATCAAGTTTGTTTTAAAATTTGGCCACAAACACTTCCGCCGCCGAATATCGTAAAAAACGTTATATTAGCTATAGCCGTGATTTTTGGCTTAAAATAAATAATAGATTGACTTAAAAATTAGGCAATCGCGGACGTGTTCTGAAAATTTTAGTAAAATCGGATGATAAACATAAAAGTTATTAAACAATAAATCTTCTGTGTATACTTCTTCGTCTTCTTGAGAGAGAGAGAGAGAGAGCACGTGCGTATTACTCAAAATTTTTCTCTTTTGAGTGTTGCACAACATGCTTCTATTTCTTTTTCCATGTTCATGTGCTACTTAATTTCACCCACAATGCTTTGGGTACCGGGTATCTCACAGTCGGTCACACTCGACTGTAGCTTTCCACTTGTTTACTTTTGTGTTTCTAAGTTTTTTTTGTGTTTACTTCTTATAAATAAAATAAAGAAAAATATGTTCATTGTATTTATATATTACATATATTTTAAATAAATTAAATTAAATTAAATTTAAAATTGTTTTGATTTTTTAAACCCGTCACCTGTTTTTTTTAGCAAAGAATCGTTTTTTTTTGTTTTTAGCTATACGACTTATTTAACTAAAATAATAATTAAAAAAAAACACAAGTAAGAAAGCTACAGTCGAGAGTGTTCGACTGTGAGATACCCGGTACCCAAACGTTTGACGGTTTAAATATATCTTAATTAAAAATTAAATCGCCGCTCGAATTAGCTCCCGACTAAATAAATAATTTGTCATATATTATATCGGGACCCAGGGAGGCCATTGCAAATAAATGGGTAAACCATTTATTCAATTATAACAATTACATTCTATTACAAGAAACAAATCGCCTTCTTATTGAAAAGTGTGGAAGCTATTAGAAGTAACAATCGCTGTCCATAACGCAACATAGAGCATAGCCCAGACGTCTAAGCGGCGGGCAAGCGTTTTTTATGCAAGAAAGTTCTGAGTTCTAAACCCGCCCATGCCAAAGAATTTATTTACATTTTTATTTCAGATTCCTATTCATTTTTTCGGCAAAGTTGGGTTATAAATGTAAATTTTGTTATTTTTTATGATTTCTTGGCGAAATTTTTTTGGTCAGCAGTCGATCTTTTTCCTCTTTCACACGTACTTGTTTTGTGCATCTCTATTACGATAAACAAACCGCCTTTTGACTGAAGAAGTGTGAAGGCTATTAGAAGTAACAATCGCTATATATCGCTATTCCTGAAGAAGGAGCATAGCCGAGGCGTCTAAGCGACAGGCATTCATTTTCTATGCAACAAAGAGTTCTAGTCCCGCTCATGCCAAAAAAAATTTGTTACATTTTTATTTGCGATTCTTATTCATTTTTTCTCCTCTTTATTTAAATAATACATTTTATATCAGTTATTCTTTGTCAATTCTTGGTCACGCTTGTTCTTTTCTGTCGATCTCTTTTCTCTTTCACACACACTTTTTTATTACAATTATTATTATTATTATTATTATTACTATGGCCTTATTGCACCGCGACCAGATGTTAGGTCTTTTGTGCCGGCCTGTAGGATTAAGGTAGAGCCTCTATTCCTAGGCTTCTGATAAAGGAGAGCACTTTGGCGAGGTCTATCTCTTCCCAAATCCTGTAGGGGGGGATAAGTTCACCTCCTAGTTGTTGAAGTCGACGCCTGATTAGTGAGGGGCATTCACATAGAACATGCTCTGATGTTTCTGGCTCCAGCTCACAGATATATTATAATTGTTGTATAATAACAACGGAAAAAGGAAGAAATGCAAAAAAAAACAGGAAAAAAAAGTATTGGCGCGGTCGGGGCTCGAACCTACGACCTAGACGGCTACAGGCTGCGCAACTTGCAATAGCAGCGTCTTAGGGGGGTGTTTTAAAATTCTAACCTTATTGCTAATATCTCCCATGTTTATCATCCGATTTTACTCAAATTTTTAGAAAACGTCCGCTGAAACCTATTTATTTATTGTATCTATTAATTTTAACCCGAAAATAACTAGTATAGCTTATTTTACGTTTTTTATAATTTTTGAGGGCGGAAGTGGGCGTGTCCAAATTTTAAAACAAACTTGATCTGCGTGCAACAGATTCCAATGCTGTCACCAAATTTGGTAACTCTAGCACTTATAGTCTCTGAGATCTGTTGTTTCACACGGACGGACGGACGGACAGACAGACATGGCTAAATCGACTTGGCTGGTGATGCTGATCAAGAATATGTATTCTTTATGGGGTCGGAGATGCCTCCTTCTGCCTGTTACATACATTCTCGGTTGGCACTAACTTATAATACCCTTGTACCCTATGGGTACCGGGAATAAAAATTTTTGTTTTTCTGGTTAAGTTTTAGTATACATAAAAAAGGAAGCTATATTCGGTAAGCCGAAGTTTGTATACCGATGCAGTTTGCAACTGGCTTATTAAAAATAAATCCATTTGTGTAAAAAAGAGATTTTTTAAATTTTTATTACATTTATCTACAAATTGTACATTTACATTTAAAAATGTTCATATTTATTTACCGATCGCTCCTATGACATCTATATGATATCAATTCAAATGATAGTTTATTAAAAGAAGCTTGAAGAATGCTGAGAGGATGAAATCTGGAAATAACTAGGAGTTAACTGAAGCATTAAAGATGTGCCAACGAAAGCGAGAACCAAAAACGAAAATTAAAAGAACATAATCAACAAACACAAAATCTGCAAAAAGTAACAAACAGTGCGTACAAGTTCAAGAACACACTTTACAAGGTATTCAAAAAGTGAAAATGGCTTTACGAAAGGATATTAAAAAAATGGAACTTATTAAATTGTCTATTGAAAAATATATGACGGACAAAAAAGGATCCGATAAAATGTATTCTATCAACGAAGATGAACAAGTTATACAAGATTTTTACATTAACAATGACGTTTCAACAAAATTGCCTGAAGGAAGGCAACATTATTAACAAAATCTGGCCTTTCAATGTCAAAAAGGTTCATGGTTAGAGCAATTCAAGAGGCGTACGAAGTGTTACAAAAAATTCAAGATAGACCAATTTCCCTAAGAAAGTTCCACAAAAATCGACCAAAACATGTTCCAAAATATGTGTGTTTGCCAGTATCACGCTAATTTTTAATTTTTATTAGAAGCTATGCATAAAAATATTCCTGTGCTTCCACCAAGTTTTAACCACTTAAAAAATGTTGTGACGAGACCAAATCAGTTTGCATGAGTAACGAACGTAACCAATGCGATAAGGATTTGTCCCCTTAAATAATATTAATCGGCTCGAAGAGATTACTGAGTGGAAAAATTTGTGAGTTATTAATAAACGCATGGTGCTCAGCCCGTTTTCTATTTAATTCTGGAATTGCAATTGACTATTCAATTCAACATGCACACATTTGTTATCAGTAGGACAAGATGAAATAGTTTTATAGATCGCCTATTGAACCAAAATTAAGTGCAATCGGCTCAGTTGAGAATTTTCACTTGTGTTGTTTGGATACACAATGCAACGAAATCATATAAATCATATAACATATCTAAAACAGGAAAGGGCACGCCTTTGCTCTGGAAGCAGCTCACTGCTCTTTCCGTTAGAATCGCCAGCAAGTCGACACGGACGGTCGATGCTCGCGCTCAGCGATCCTTGAAATTTTGCAAAAACAATGCCACTGAAATTTAGGCGCCCAGGAGGCGGGGAAAAGGGTTTTCGACGATAGCTCGAAATTGCAAAAAGGTACGCGGGTGGCCGACGCACATGATAGCAATGCAACAACAATTTTAAAGGAAAGTGTGCACATCTGCACTGAGTGAAAAAGTTTTGATTTGTTCTTTAGTCGTTCTTTTGAGGCGGGCACGAGACCATACAAAATTACATACGAAAGTATGTAATGTGAGTTTGAGATCGAAATATTGTCAGTGTATTCCCCTTGCTCGCATATCTTGGGTAGCTCATGACTGCGACGCGTCAAGACGGTAGCGGTTTTTGTTGTTTTTTGTCGTCTATCGCTCAGTTGCTCTTTCCGTTAGGATTTGTGCCCAACTATGATTTTATAAATTGTCCTTAACTCTTTTTCATTTAAGGGGGGATATACATGTCAACATTAAGACACTTTTTTATGATTTTTTTTTAATAGAAATCATTTTGGAACTGGGGTATGTTTAAAGGTGGTATTCAAGATGTTACACAAATTTTGCTTATGACAAAATGTGTGTGCATTATAAATGTAACTTCTATTTGAACCTCAATAGAAAAAATGAAAACATTTTTCATTTTGAAAAAAAAAAATTAAATTTAGATGAAAATAGTATCAATAGTATCAATAGATCCCGGAAACTGAGGGTAGGAAGGTGCGCCACTTTGGTGCATTTCATGTGTGGTCGATTATTTGGCAGAACAGAAAGAGTGTAAACAATAACTGACGAAAAAAGAATAAAATAATTTTGTATAATTTTATTGGCATTACCCAACCTTTACCGAACCGAAATATATTAATTGAATAAAAATTAAGTAAATTAAATTAAACATGCAAATGAAATAAAAATTTAAAGAAATATTCGTTTTTTTAAAATAAAATTTTTAAGCTTCAGAAGAAGAAACACTTAAACACTTAAACAAGAAACACTCCGACCCCATAAAGTATTATTGATCAGTATCACAAGCCAAGTCGATCTAGCCATGTCCGTCTGTTTGTCCGTTGATACGCAAACTAGTCAGTTTTTGACCTATCTGAATGAAATTTTGCAGATATCCCTATGTCTATTGCATTATATTGCAGTTAGTATATATGTATAAACGGCTGGAATCGGACCACTATATCCTATAGCTGCCTTAGGAAAGGTCGGAGAATTAATGGAACAAAAATTTTAACTTCCCTGTTTTTCAACGTACTTTTTAAAAATTCGAGGTATTGCTGTTTTTTACGGTTCTAGAATTACGGTTTTAATTTTATTGCGATTGGACAACTACATCATATAGCTGCCATAGAAGCGATCGGTTGATTTATAGAATATGTATGAATTATATATGTAATGTAAAATGGGTAGCTAATGTTATAAAAACGTACATACTTTGATATTTTTTCAATTTTAGCGAAATGAGTCGATTTTCAATGATCCAATTGCAGACTGCAAGGGTATTCAAACTTCGGACTTCAAACCGAAGTTAGTTCCCTTTCTTTTTATACCCTTGCAGAGGGTATAATAATTTTGTCATGATGTTTGCAACGCAGTGAAGGAGGCATCTCCGATAAAGTATATATATTCTTGATCAGCATCACCAGCTGAGTCGATCTAGCCATGTCCGTCTGTCCGTCTGTCCGTCTGTCCGTCTGTCGGTTTCTACGCGAACTAGTCTCTCAGTTTTTGAGATATCGGGCTGAAATTTTCAGCATAGTCTTATTTCTTTAACAAGCAGTATATATATCGGAACGGCCAAAATCGGACCACTATATCTTATAGCTGCCATAGAAATGATGCCGAAATTAATGTAAAAAATTTTAACTTCTCTGTTTTTCAACGAATTTCTATAAATTTCGAGATATAGTCGTTTTTTATAGTTCTAGAATTACGGTTTTAATTTCATTAAGATCGGACAACTATATCATATAGTTGCCATAGAAGGGATCGGTCGATTTATATGAAAATGTAAAATGTAAAATTTACAAAATTAACATAATTTGACATTTTCTTTTCAACATTACCAAAATAGATTGATTTTCAATGATCTAATTGCAGACTGCAAGGGTATACAAACTTCGGTTTACCGAAGTTAGCTTTCTTTCTCGTTTTTTGTATGATAGACTCAATTTGGGAAGATTCAAATGTTGCCCAACAATGTTGGGCTACGCTTAGCAACAAAAGTAGCGCTGTTCGTTTCGAAAAACTTTTCCCTCCAAAGGCAACATTTTTCGGGTTTCCCAACTCACCTCAAAGGAGTCGCTCAGACCGTTTGCGAGCTAACTTCGAACACAATGCGAAGTTTGATTCGCGGTTCGATTTTAACCGGACGAGGACTTCAGAGATGAAACATGTTAATAAGCATTCGTCCCTTGTAAACAAAATGAAAAAATTTGCGTATTTTTCATCCAATGGTAAGGGACTAGAAAAACGAATAACAGATTAATGTTAGTTTTAAGCTACAACAAATGTTAAAACTTACTTGTGTTGCGTTACATCGAACGAGCATCAAAAGTTGCGCCACTTTGTATTACCAAATTGCCCTCCAATTTTCACCTTTCACTCAAACTGAAAATTTATCCGGCCTACTGAATTTTACCCGACCAGTATTTCCCATTTTTCAAACTCACCTCGCCGAACTCACTCAGACCAGTTGCGAACCAACATCGAACCCAGTGCGTTCGCACAAAGAGTTTATTCAATTCCGTCGGCAACGGCCAACAAAAGAGGTTTTCAATTTAGTTCTCAATTGATTTTCTCTGCGTTCGGGTGTGCTAACGGTAAATAAATATCTATTGGACCTAGTTTTCCACGGAGCACCAATATCTCTGCATGTGTGGTCGTTCGCAGGATGTCTGTGTGAAATGTTTAGTGCAAACAGAAAAAAAAACAAACAAAAATAAAAAATGTATATATATTTTTAAATATATTTATATAATTTGTGATCTGGAAGATGTGAAATTTATTCTAAAGGATTACGTTGGCGAGAAGCAGCACGTTCGTTATAACATATATGAATTAAAATCGTATTGAAAATATGGTTCAAATTACATTTAAAAAATTTTAATGGACTTTTTATTTGTGAGCGTTTAAGCAAAAGCTTTTGTAAACATCATTTTAAAGAATGTTTATTTTAAAATCAGTTCTAGGTCTACAAATTCTCAAATTTATTTATTTATTTTTATTTAATCTAGGAATTGGGTTAGCCAATTTATGATCCCTTTAAATAGGTATTTTAATAAGTGTAAAGACATTTTTAATTCGTTTTCCACAAAAGCATCGAAAAACGCTAAAAAGACAATGCGATAAAAATAAGGAGCGAGATTTTGCTTGACTTTCCTTTGACCTTAAAGGCACTGCGGCAATAAATATAAATAATTATAGTAAATACATCACATAGAAGGAGGGCACAAAGCAAAGAATAACTTTTTATCTCGCTTTCTATAAGAAAATGCTTTTTACGGGCTCAGCATCCTAAGAAAAAAAAAAAATACGTCCAGAACTTTACACGTCTTGGAAGTTTCTTGTGTTTTTTTACTGCTGCAGGGTGGCAAACAAAGTAAAAGTTACAGAGAAAGTTATTGTGCAACGTGTGGCAAGTGCGGGAAACAAAAAAAATAAAATAAAGCGTATGCAGCGGAGAGTTTAACTCGATTTTAGCGTCTAACAATCAATACAACAAATTTGTGCAAAAGGCTGGAGCATTGCTAAAGTGGATTAGCAGACGGCATTCAAATCTTTCAACTACTGTTTCCGTAAGTCTCAAAATATTGACAAAAGCACCGAATATTCGATTTTAATTTTTTAAATAATATTATGGTCAGTTATTATCATTTTGATCAGACGTTTACGAAGCATAAAAGGAAGCATTTTCCGATTGGACATTAATATCTAAAACCTTTTTTGATATCTGAATATAAAATTAGAAAAATATTTTTCTTGTATACTTACATTTTCAAAGATGTCAAAAGAAATTTCCAGATTTTTATTAAAATTACCTATTATATTCAAACATAATGTGCAAATGTGATAGATATGTACATTTTAAGAAAAGCAAAGCTGAAAACCCCATTTTATTCTGAAGAGAACGAAATCAGCTTGGCCCCAATAAATTGTTCATAAATACGGCAGACTCAATCTAAATCGTCGTAAAGTACCCCTACACACACAAGGGCTTAATAAGCCTACTAATCTGAAGCAGACATACACGCACGCAGTAGCAGGCATGTGTTCCTGTGTACCTATGTTCAAATGGTGAGAGTTCTTTCATAAGCTCCAAATGCCTAAAAGCGTTCCAGACAGACTGACACACAATGGGAATAACGGCGGAGATGTCGACGTACTTTTAAGTAAATTATAAAGCATTCAGAATAAATGTTAAAAAAAAAAACTACTATGACATTAAATAAAGCGGTTAAAGTATGCAAAAAATCAACAACAGTGGAAAGAATCAACCTGACAAACTGGAGAGGCTTTCCAGGGGCGTTGAGGGGAATCCCAAGGTACGAAAGGGAATTCAGACAATGAGCACAATGTCTGGACTGTGTAAGCGTGTATGTACTTTTTCAAGTACTGTCCGCACACACATAAATGATCCTTTTAACACCTTTACGTCTGTCCTTTCATTGTTCTATACTTCCCGTGTTAACTTTTCCCATAACTTGTTGTAAGGGCATTTTCAAGGCTTAAAGTCCGCCTTTATATGCAGTTATACGTTATGCAGTTATACGTTTCTATTGCTATATGATATAAATACGATAACGATTTAAACATGAGGCTCCTCGGAAACAACGTATTGCAAAAAAGGGGTATTTTTATTTATCAGAATATGTCTGGTTTCCATAAATGGATCTTAATATTATTATTTTTTGTTTACTTTTTATAATGTTTTGAGGCCGTGTGTAAAATTACATACCTATTTGTTCAGTAGAATAGAGTTTGATAAACTGTCTGCCAATTTATCTATTAAAGTGCTTAAACTAGCCTACTAGCCTATCAGTGTTCAAACGTTAACGCAACATTTTTCTCTTAATCTACCATTCCATTTAATTTTATATTTTTAATTTATGGACCTTACAATGGGAACTTTTTGAGAACACCCTTCAATGCAGCTTAGTAAAAGCTTCACAAATACTGATGCAGATATCCTACTAAGTACTGGTTGGCAGCTTCAAAAAATGCGGCAGGCAAAATGAAAGGTAGACTGCTATTTATTGCAACTGCTTAATGGTTGACTCCAGTCTTTAACTGCAGGCAAGAAACTGAATTATGAAACTGCAACTTTACTGCTTCCTTAACCCCAACCAGTCCTCAGAAAGTTAGACACTCAAAATCTACAACGAAATCAAAGATCAGACTCGTAGACCGACACACATAAAAACCATTCTCGAGTGCCCGACGGCTTGGGTTAAAAACGTAAACGATGAAGTTTTGCACAAGTCGTTTGCAGGGAATTACAAGGGGTCACCGGTTATCGCAATTCTTGACACATAGGTATTCACGGAAAATAAAAATAAACAATGTCTTCAGCAAAGTGAACCCTACCTTCATTCCTTTTACTTTATCCCGATTAAGTGGTCTAACAATTATTCTTTCAATGGCTTTTATAGTTTCCAGGTTCGTTAAAAAAAACCCACAAAACACAAAAAACTTTTAACAAAAGTTATTTTTATAAAGAACTTTACAAAAATAAATATCCATAGAATACATACAAATCTTCAATTTTCGTGAGATAGAGGAAAATTACTATTATAATTTATACTCTGGGAAATATTTCCTATTCCCTTTGCTGTGTCTTTGGCTAGACAAATTTAGTAACCTCAGATTTCTTAATGGTTTGTTGATGGCGTTGATCCAATTTTTGAAATATGTTCTTGAAATAAATATGGGACTAGCTTTTCTCAGTATTTTAAATATGCTCTTAACGAGGTGAGATAGAAGTGACAATCGCACATCCAACTTAAAAAATTTCTGGTACAAAATTTTGTGGCGATTAATATCGGAAAATGCAATAAGTGGTAGGACGAAATTAAAAGTGGTCTCAGGAACCTACAAAAGAGATTTGATTCAGAAATACAAGCCGACAAACAAGAAAAAGTGCGTCGCTAGAAAAACTGGGAATATTTCTATACCGGCCCCAAAACTCTCAATTACAAAAAAAAAAAATATTTTCCATTTTCACCAATTTTTCTTCTAAACCGATTGATTTTTTAAAAGTCCAAGTAGGCACACCCTTAAAAGATAACTTTTGATTAGTATATCGATCGGACAACTGTAAGCTGTTTTCCAATTTTACGTGTATATGTATATGGTAGTCGCCTTTTGCAAACTCTCTGTGCTCGTCGTCACTACATGGACGGGTGTCCACAGTGATATTATTTAGTTCAATAATTTCTTCGACATCTGACTTCATTAAATAAGTGCATTCGTGTCCTTTAAAGAATACATTAATGGGGATAATATTTATTATTACACATTTGGTGCCGAATAAAGTTTCCTCGGTGTATCCGAAATACTTACCTGAATGAAATTAATTGAAATCGAAACTCTTTGAATCGAACGAGGCGTCGTTGCAGTTCGGCGAGATGGAGACGAGGAAACGCCTCGATTACTCTTTCCCTCTCCTACACGCCATTACCATTCCCATTCCAATTCCCTTTCCAATCAGTTTCCGACACCCCGCCCCACATTGATGCCGTTTGACATGAGCGACGACTTTGGACGGAACTGTCGGCACTATTTGAAACGTATTGCTCGTTCGCCTGTCAACGCAACATCGTCAAGTCAAGAAGGTGAAGTGTAAACGGGAGTGGGAGGTGGAAATGGTGCCGGAGGAGGGATAAAAGGCCACATGGGACGAGGGGCAGGATTATATGGCTGGAGACCTACAATTTTCTGGTATTTTCATATTCGGAAGACTGCAAATTCGATTCTGTTGCTTTCCACTGCTCCCGATTTCCATTCGCTTTGCTGCTCGCTAACTGGATGTATGCTTTGAACTTTGCTTGCATCTATGTGCCAAGCCGAAAGACAAGTCGATGGATCCACCTGTGAGTGATCTCCACTGAAGCTTTGCATTTTCAATTGGACGCAATAACAGTTGTCGTTGCAAACACCTGTGACACGTCTATTTTCGAATAGACAAGAATAAGCATCATATGAAGATTGTTTAATTTGTATGCCCGGTACTGAAGAATCTAAAATTCTTTAGAAAGCCTTTATCCATATACTCTCGATTTTGACCCATAACTTAATCATCTCAATCCTATACTGCTTCCAAAAAATAAGCAATAAACAATACTTTGTCGGCTCTTTCGAAATGAAAACTTTTTCTGGTTTGTCTGTCTGAATCAAATCGCTTTTTTAGATTTTTGTGAAAACCACTACTTTAGCGGGAAAACAGCTTTAAAAGCTAGATCGGTCGACCATACCAAAATAATTTTACTGTGTTGATTTTAGGAATAAGTCCATGGAACCTTAAAAATCGCAACTGAATATAAGTTTAAGAAGATCCTACAAGTTTGGTCAAAATCTGACAACTTAGATTCCCTTTTTGCCCATTTAAACGAGTAATTTAAATGTTGCTTTAACCCACGTGCAAAACAAGTTAAAGTTTGAATTTAATTTTTTCGGGACGACGGGAAAAAATATTTCAGCAGCTTGTCCCTTTAAAAGTTCGATGGGTCGCCAACTATGCTTTTTTGTCTATTTTATTATAGACATTTTTGACCAAATTGGTTTGGTATAGATTACCGATGGCCTGTTGACAGCTAAAATATGGCTATTGAAATGTCAAAATTAATAAGCAGTGATGGCCGCTTAATGATCCGCCATCGTCATAGACTCGTTATTGATTTCGTCAATTTTGCATCATCAATAAATGAGAAACGAGTTATCTTGCTGAGTGGCCTAATGGCTTAAAAATATTAATTGTTGCTTTAATGCTGCATTTGAGGAGATGTAAAAAGTAAAAACAGACTAACTTTATAATATTCCATCTAAGTAAGACAGAATTCTAAAATGCAATGCAAATCTTTACGATTAACATTGTCTCACACCATTTACTTATATTATAATTAAAAGGTCTTGGGATCTTGTGGCATTTATTATTTATATATAGTTTCATAAAACAGTTGTAAGATACTTCATAAATTTTGATCCGTTTGTTATGTGTAATTTCTTCTATCCACCTCCTTAACGATAGTTGCCCATGCGTTTCTTTGATTGCCTGGCTGCCTGAATTTTCTTAAAGCCCTCAGCTTCACGAACTTCATCTTGATCGATGTTGTGTGTCGGCACGTTCGTGGGATAGTGGACGTGAAACTGGCTTTCGAGGTTGGATTGCGCTTGGCTGCAGGAATCTACATCGCCAAAAAGACGGCTAAAAACTCCCCGCTTCTTGGGTGTCGAACAGGTCGAGGATCCTTGACTGACAACGTCGTTAAAACTGCTTCCATTTATCTTTACTTTTGCCTTTCTCGCCGAGCGGAAGCGCATGTAATGGGCCAGTCTTCGGAATAAACTGCTAGCTCCACTGCCCAGACTTGGCTCCACCCCCTCCTCTTTTCCCTTGTCTGTTTCCTTTTTGATGATTTCCTTTTCCTTTCCTTGTTTCTTTATCTTCTGTTTGATTTTTATTTGCGTTCGATAATTGTCCATTACCAGATCAGAGTTTCGAATGCGCGATCCCTTGTCATTTCGGAAGCTGGAGATGCTGTCAATCCTATTCAAGCTGCAGTTCGCTGAGGTTTCCGGTGGAATATATGTACGGCCGCCAGCCTTGGGACGACCTAGAGTTTGAGCCTGATCCTTAGAGGCTGGACGATTTCGTGTCTTGGTTGCGGGCTTTATTTGTCTTTGCCCAGGAGAAACAAACTAAAAGTAAATAAAAAACGAGAAAGAAAGCTAACTTCGGTAAACCGAAGCTTATATACCCTTGCAGTCAGCAATTGGATCATTGAAAATCGATCCAATTTGGTAATGTAAAAAAAATGTCAAATTATGTAAATTTTGTAAATTTTACATTTTACATGTAGAATTTTACATTTTCATATAAATCGACCGATCCCTTCTATGGCAGCTATATGATATAGTTGTCCGATCTTAATGAAATTAAAACCGTAATTCTAGAACTATAAAACGACTATATCTCGAAATTTATAGAAATTCGTTGAAAAATAGAGAAATTAAAATTTTTGTACATTAATTTCGCCATCATTCCTATGGCAGCTATAGGATATAGTGGTCCGATTTCGGCCGTTCCGACATATATACTGCGTGCTAAAGATATAAGACTTTGCTGAAAATTTTAGCCCGATAGCTCAAAACTGAGAGACTAGTTCGCGTAGAAACCGACAGACAGACAGACAGACGGACAGACAGACGGACAGACAGACGGACAGACAGACGGACAGACAGACAGACGGACATGGCTAGATCGACTCGGCTGGTGATGCTGATCAAGAATATATATACTTTATGGGGTCTGAGATGCCTCCTTCACTGCGTTGCAAATATCATGGCAAAATTATAATACCCTCTGCAAGGGTATAATTAATATAAAACTTCACCAAGTCGAAGTTTGTATACCCCTGCAGTTTGCATTTGGATTATTAAAATCGATCCATTTTGGCAATTTAAATTAATAAAGAATTTAGGTTAATTATACCCTTGCAGAGGGTATTATAATTTTGCCATGATATTTGCAACGCAGTGAAGGAGGCATCTCCGACCCCATAAAGTGTATATATTCTTGATCAGCATCACCAGCCAAGTCGATCTAGTCATGTCCGTCTGTCCGCAACGCAAACTTGTCTCTTTTAGTTTTGGAAGCAATCCGAATGAAACTTTGCAGAAAGTCTTCTTTCTATTGCAACTAGTATAAACGCCGGAATCGGACCACTATATCTTATAGCTGTCATAGGAAAGATAGGGCCAAAATGGGTTATTTTCGCTATTTTTGAAGATATTGGTCTCTAATTAAATATATGATCCTTTGATTATATTAATGCTATACATTTTAAATTTTATGCAAATCGGACCGCTATATCTTATAGCTGCCGGACCGAAATAGTTGATTTTCGTTGTTTTAAAGATATCGGACTAAAACTTAGTAAATGGCGTTTTAATTTAAACATACATACATTTAAAATTTCATCCAAGTCGGACCACTACATCTTATAGCTGACATAGGAATGATCTGGCCAAATTAGGCGATTTTCGTTGTTCTTTAAGATTTCGGACTAAAACGATATATAAGATTCCTTATTTTTATTTTATTTATTATCTGCAAGTGTAAATAAACTTCGGCTTGCAGAAGCTAGCTTTCTTTCTTGTTATACCCGGTACCCATAGGGTACAAGGGTAGTATAAGTTAGTGCCAACCGAGAATGTATGTAACAGGCAAAAGGAGAAATCTCCGACCCTATAAAATGTATTTATTCTTGATCAGCGTCACCAGCCGAGTTGATTTAGCCATGTCCGTCTGTATGTCTGTCCGTCCGTCCGTCCGTCCGTGTGAAACAACAGATCTCAGAGACTATAAGAGATAGAGTTACCAAATTTGGTGAAAACATTGGAATCTGTTGCACGAAGATCAAGTTTGTTTTAAAATTTGGCCACGCCCATTAAGTATTAAGTAAATATATATAATAAATAAGTAGGCATTCGCGGACGTGTTCTAAAAATTTGAGCTAAATCGGAATGTAAACGTGGAAGTTATTGTTGAAGCTACGTACGTAGCATTAAGTCACACTCTCGCTCAATCGCACTGCTTAGGAACAATTTCGCGTGTCTGAGCACTTAAATTTTGAGCGAGAGAGATGTTGAAAGTGCCAATGCGTGTTGCTTAACATGTCCCTAGCAACATTTGTCTTTTTTGGGTGTTGCTCAATAAGTTTCTAGCAACATTTGTCTTCTTTTGTCAACATTTTCTTTTTCCATGTTCATGTGCTATTTAATTTCACTCACAATGATTTGGGTACCGGGTATCTCACAGTCGGACACTCGACTATAGCTTTCCACTTGTTTTTCTTTTACTTTGAAATCATAACAATGGCAGCTCTATGATATAGTTGTCGTATCTGGCCCGTTCCTACATTAATATACTTACTGCAATAGAAATAAAACTATTCTGAAAGTTTCAACCCGATAGCTCAGAAACTGAAGGGACTAGTTTGCATAGCAACGGACAGACGGATATGGCTAGATTAACTCGTCTGGTCATGCATATCAAGAATTTATATACTTTATGGGGTCGTTGCAAACTTCTGGTCAAAATTATAATACCGTGCAAGGGTAAAAAAAGTATAATACCCTAGGTTAAAAACCTAGCATAAATTTAGAAAAATTGATAATAATGCGCTTAGGCTTAAAGATTTACCTGTCCATAAGCTCCATTTTTCTGCTGAGAGAAGGATGGGGTTATGCTTCCCGGGAGTGCTGCATTGTGCTGGAAAACTTGTGGGCTGTTCAAATGTTGAGGCATGCCATACCAATATTGATAGTTGCCAGGGAGCATCCTCAGATATTGTTGCTCCTGGTGTTGATACCAGGCCTGGGGCTATACAGGACTCCCATCTGGGGCTGTGACTGTTGCCCGTAATATTGCTGTTGTAGATTTTGATTCTGATGTAGACGCTGCTGATGTTCAATTGGAATCTGTCGGCTCATAAAGGGATTCGCTCGTATCATTGACATCGCGGGTGTCGCTGCTGCTGAAGGTCTTGTGTATTTTGAATCGACATCTTAGCTTTGTGTTGGTTCCCAGAAGATACGTTACTTAAAGAGTAATGGAGCCAGCGGGTTACAGCAAGATAAAGACTATCATTTGTCTGTCAAAAATTTGTGCAATTAAGTTGGACATTCAGCTTCAAATTAAATAAGAAATAGATGAGTGTGCTTTACAAGTAAGATTGGTCATCATAGAAAAACGATTTTAAAGTAAAGCCTAGCTTGGTCTGATATAAGCGTTGCCTGAAGGTCGAGTGTGACTGTAATTGTGAAATATAAGGGTACATTAGGGTCTGTAGCCCAAAGTATGCAGTGATTAGAGGATTTGTGGCTCCCGACTATACTAGTATACTTATTACTCACGCATAAATTTCCAGTGGAACACAGATCGTCTTGCTCGCTACTGAATTTTAAGAGTGTTAGAGTGAACTTTCTGCTTTCACCGCATTCCGCTTGTCAGAGCACCTGGCACTGCTAGTGCACGAAGAATGGAAGATTAGCCCTCTGTCCATAAGCAAATGGTCTTGCTTCGATCTGGTTGTTGTCGTCCTTTAGGCCATTCCCAATTCTATATGTGGCCGGGAAGGCTATTTTCTCACTCGACGTGCTAGGCATTCGTTCGTTTAGGCTAAGACCTGAATATGTTTCGAAATGTGTGTGTATGTTCTTGAACCGAATTTGGATTTAGTATTGAGCCATTAATTGACAGGCAGTGTACATATTTTACAAGGACTCCCTCGATATTGGCGTAATCAAACAAACATCCAAAAATGTTCTCAAGGACAAGGACTCCCTCGATATTGGTGTTATCATACAAACATCCAAAAATGTTCTCAAGGCCGCCAAGAATCTATGTAGTTTAAATACCCTTGCAGGGCATTTTTCTTATAAAAGAATTTTTAAAATTTTCTGAGATTTCTAGGATTCTAAGATTTCTAATATATCAACCAAAATCTGTTTAAATCTAAGGACATTAAATTTAGAAAATGTCACCCAAAACAGAAATATAATACGACAAAGAAATTAAATTTCTATTACTTTGCCTATATAAATTCTTGTAAATCTTACTTTTTCAAATCCATTCCAAGTAATAGAATTGATACTTCATTAGCAAAGCAAATTGAAATATTTCGAGTTTTCGACTGTGTCATATAAAAGCTCGTTCATCAAATAGATTTAATTTTAGGAAATAATAACTAAAACAATAAATAAATTAATAATAGAACAAGAGTACGATTTTTATTATATATAAACAAATTAGCCAGTTAGCTGCTACGCCGGATTTTTAGCACGTTATACATATTCGCACAAATTTATAAATTGGTTTCTATATTTCAGTTGGACATTAAAACAAACAATTTCACAAATAAATCTTCGAAAAACGAATGCCCATATAATGCCTTTCGGCTTGCCTGTTCAATAATATTTTATTGCAACTGAAGTCGATTTCTGATTTCGATTTCGGTTATGCAACATGGCTAATTGTAGTATTGAATATCCCATGGTCCGAGACCTCTTGGTCCTTTGTTTTGGACGATTCTTCTCCGTTGCATAAAAACTTGCCTCATTTCATGGTACCTTCCACTCTCTTTGCTATGCTTCCTGTCTACTAATTAAAAGTTCAATGCGCAACATTCCCCACACAGAAGAACAACAGCGCGAAACAACAATGACAGCGGCGAGTATTGACAATGACAACGGCACAGAATGTGGAAAAGGTGAAGGGATGGCAGAACTGAAACAGGAACTGGGAGGCTGCTGGATATAAAGAGCATAGTTAATTTATTTATTTTTTCAAGTATTCCCTTTTCATGTTTTTTTTTACAAACGACTGCCGTAATTTTGTTGTACACAATTAAGTTTTTAATTCTTCAATCAATTGGACAAAAAAAGCAAATTGAGGGAAAGCGCAGCATTCAGAGTGGAATACATATTAAAAGATCGGTTGGACTTGTTTAATGTTTAGGAGCCGAATCTAAGAATATTAAAATAAAATAAAGAGTTTATTTAATCGAAGGTAATTTTTATTTACTAAACTAAACCATGACCAGAAATTGTATTTTATTAAAAACCGAGAAAGAAAGCTAACTTCGGTAAACCGAAGTTTGTATACCCTTGCAGTCTGCAATTGGATCATTGAAAATCGATTAATTTTGGTAATGTAAAAAAAAAATGTCAAATTATGTAAATTTTGTAAATTTTTCATTTTACATGTAGAATTTTACATTTTCTTATAAATCGACCGATCCCTTCTATGGCAGCTATATGATATAGTTGTCCGATCTTAATGAAATTAAAACCGTAATTCTAGAACTATAAAAAACGACTATATTTAAGTTTATAGAAATTCGTTGAAAAACAGAGAAGTTAAAATTTTTTTTACATTAATTTCGCCATCATTCCTATGGCAGCTATAGGATATAGTGGTCCGATTTCGGCCGTTCCGACATATACTGCGTGCTAAAGAAATAAGACTATGCTAAAAATTTCAGCCCGATAGCTCAAAAACTGAGAGACTAGTTCGCGTAGAAACCGACAGACAGACAGACAGACAGACGTACAGACAGACAGACGGACATGGCTAGATCGACTCGGCTGGTGATGCTGATCAAGAATATATATACTTTATGGGGTCTGAGATGCCTCCTTCACTGCGTTGCAAATATCATGGCAAAATTATAATACCCTCTGCAAGGGTATACAAAAAAATGACCAAATAAGCTCAACATATTTTCCTTTTGTGTAAATATAAATTATGATTTTTCATTTATTTGTGGATCATCTCTTTGAGTTATAGTGAGTTATATTTTAACATAATAAGTCTCAAATTAACTTTAAGTCACACCACTTCCCACTGACAATCTAATTAAATTACGTTCCAACCCTAAGAATATGTTCCCAAATCCAAAACCTAAAGCCAAAAACCGCATATAAAAACCACATAAAATCACATACGTGAGTTTTTGGGCACTAAACCCGCCCATTTGCAGGAATAACAGGGACAAAGCAGGAGTGAGTGGGAAGGGTCGCTCCCTGATGAAAATTCTTTAATTTATAGCCGTCGCTTGTAGATTTGATGGAATATATCTCTTTTCACGCTACCACGCGAAAGGGTCAAACTCGTTGACAACTGCCACAACGAATTAATTTTGACGTGATGCCTAATGGAGGAAACGCAAGGGAGAGCGATAATTCTTAGCTATAATTACCAGAGATTTCCCCAATGTTCATCAGAAAAGCCCCTTTTTCTCTGGCTTGTTTAGAATCATAGTTTTCGACTTGTTTCTGGGGCAACATTTAGTTCTCCCCAGCGCCTATTGAAATGGATTTTAAATGATTTCATCATTGCTTAGGAGACTAAATCGGGCACGAAGAGTTTAAAGCAATTAATCAACGGAGCGCCATATTTTTATAGTAGGAACTCCACACCGGTTTCTGAGGGTGTAAGGGTGCACTTTTTCTAGTGTTCTTTAAGTGAAGTGCGAATTATAGTTTGTAATGGTTTTGAGTTTAAATAAACTGTTAATTTAATGACTTTGAGAAAATTAAACGAAGAAGTTGATATATAAGAAAATAAGGTTTCATAGAATGTAATTTTAAATATTTTAAAAATTATTTGGTTAGTTTATTGTCTGCATCAATCATTAAATTTCCGATTTCTCCAAAAGTAATTGAGATTTTTAAACACCCCTCTATGTTCTGACCATCATAAAGTTCAAAGGTTATCTGTCATATCGATTTATATATTCATTTGAGTTGTTGTGGCATAACATATTTTAAAATTTATATTCCGCCAATCTATGAATATTTATACTTCTCTCTTATTGCAGCATGAAATCATGATTACGAGAAAATGCTGATAAAAATGTCAATGAACATTTTTGGAAGTCTCAACAAATTCGTGCAGCTTTGTTTGTGGTAAGTATATATTTTTATACACTAAAGACATCTGCGACTTAATTATTACCTGGATTTTTGAGCATCTTATTTGGTGCGGAGATGCAAATTCCACATTTGTAATATATGTATACAGTGTGCGCCATAGTAATTTTACGTTGCGGTAGATTTCCATAATTTGCTTTGATGAATGTTTTACTTCTACAAGTGACATAGCAAATAGCAAAAATCTTATAGTTTAAGGCGGCAATACCTTTCATTGAAGTATCCAATAAAAATCTAATTTCCAATCATGGTTCGTTATTGCCGGGAGCGTTAAGCAATAAACCCGTTTCTAGGGATGAAGACGGTCAGATCCCTTGACATTGACAGCGACACGATGCAATGGATTTAATACGGCTAACCCAACAGACCAAAGGCAACCCATTTGTAAATAAAGCCAATCAATGGTCAAGGGCGGATCGTCGGCGTTCTGGCCATAAAGAATTAAGATGTGCGAGGCGTGTCAGTAACTTGTTATTTTGTGCGCACATTACCATAATGTATTTTATCTGAGTTCCTCGCTGCTCACTCGAAGTCCACACACCGTTGGAAATCAGTTAGGCAAGTCTTACCATAACCGCCCTAAAAATCCGAGAGTTCACCCTTCACGTTTCCTTTCTTCGTTTCTTTTCCTTTGGTACTTATATCCACCATGTCTGGTAGTTCGCCACGTTGCCGACGGTCTCCGCACTTTGTTTCGACTTCCGTGAAATTGCAAAATCAATCAATTCGATTACGCATATGTAATATTTATAAATTTTTATGTTCAAGTTTGCTCACATTAATGCCGTTGCCCGTTTTTCTGTCTTTCCGTCTCCTCGTGAAATTCCCTATATTATATATCCTCCCTGGAAATGTCTTGGATTGTTTTTTGGTTGCCATGCGGGCTTCTTCATCAACTTAAAGTCTTCACATGAAAGAATGCGCAGAAAGGTCTAGCAATAAACCTAACAAGTATATGTTCGGTTGTTTGATAATTAATATCATTTAATATGAAAAACAACTTCACAAGGGACAGTGGAAATCATCTTGATAGGCAATCAACATAAGTTTAATAAATAACAAATAAATAGATAATTAAAATACCTTCTTATACCCTTAAATATGAATTTAGGTATTATCAACAAAGTGAATGGAACATTCTTGGTTGGTAACAAAGCTGAGTCGATCAAGCCTAGTCCCTCTGACATTTCTCTATTGGTCAGCTTTAATATCTATAGATATATATTTGCTCAGCGATGCAGCATTAGACATGGTACTGACGAAAAAGCATGACATTTTCACGCATGAGGCGCACACACAGCCAACGTTGTAAGGGCGAAACGCTTGGTATTAATCATCGCTGGACCGCCCGCAGAAGCCGCAAATCCTGTCAGCCGCACGGCCCAGCGAATGTGGGCCCTGTCTGTTTGTCGAGGCGGAAATGTGAGTCTGTAGGTGGCTGGTCCTTGGGCTTGTGTGTGTGCCTGCTGGGCCGAAATAATTGTTAGCCAAACGCCCTGCGACCGTGCGTTCGTGTCGGAATGTCACGTGATTAGCCTCACATGCCGCAGATGGAGCACAGAAAAGGCAGGAGCATGAGTGGCCAGAGGGACGAGTGTATGAAATTATGCGGAAATTGTTGCATATTTAAGTGGGCACGCGTGAAGAGCTCTTAAAAGTTTATAATCACAACTTTGTGTGACCGTTTTGCCATCGCTTATGATTCCCCGGCTACCTACGACACAAAGTTGTGAGTTTCGTGATGCTTCCATTAAGGAGATGGTAGCCCAAAGGTCAACGTTCATAGCAAGCGAAAGTTAAAAATTCAAATGATGATGTATTGATTTTTTATATGTACTTCAAGTCGCTGAAATATTTGCGTTTCTTTTGTAATAAATAATAAAGTTTAAAACTCATTATAAATGCAACATCTCTCATCTTGAACAAAAGTTTTAGAACAAATCAATATAATATTAAACTAATTAGAAGCTCTACAAAGGATATCCTAAACATATTCGAAATAAAATATAGATGCAACTTGCCAATACTTTTATTGCAGACTTAAGAAGCATTATTTGAAATATTCTTTAAGGTTGCACTTTAGAACCACAATTATTTCATGAACTTTTTCGTACTAAATTCTTTTTAAAAGTAATCGATTTTGTTAAAGAGTTTAGGATTTCAAATCTTAAAGGATGCATTGCATTCAATTTTTAATTATTATCATTCACTAAAAAAGGTTTTTAAAAATGCCCTTGAAAATATGGAAGTATATTTCCTTGACATAAAAAACTGTCTCGGAAAACGATAAATTAATTTAAAGCCATTATCCCTGAAACAGAAATAAATAATTGAATTCTTTTGTTGACTCATTTGGCTTCGCCATAAAAACGTTGAGTAATTGAGCCAAAAGTAACAGAGTAGAGGGTCGGATAGAAATGGCAGGCCGGAGGGCGCAGGAGGAAGACGGGGAGCATACAGAATGGACAGAGTCATAATGGAATAAATAAGATGCTGACTTCTCAATTCCATCTCGGTCCGCCATTTCCACAGAGTTGCCCACAGAGTTGCCTTTGACTGGTTGGTAACCAAGTCAAATGCCATTATTATTGGCGTGCTGCCGCCGGGGGAAAAGCAGCGAAGAGAAATGAGAACGGGATGCAGGGCACTCTCAACTCCATATAACAATTCCTAATGTACGAAATATTTCATGATTTTCAGCAAGTTTTTGTGGGCTTCGCTCAACTTCAACTTTGTTCCCCCCTGAAAGTTCGTTTCTCTCGCTCTCTTTATACTTACTATTTCTTATGCACTGGCAGATGGCATAATACATTTTGTGATAATCCAACGTTCCCCTAGAATATTTTATTTTTTAACCGAACTCTCATGAAGGAATAATATTTCTTATAGATCTAGTTCCGTAGTATCTTTCGATGTTTGTCTAAATATTCGTTTTTATACCCTTGCAGAGGGTATTATAATTTAGCCATGATATTTGCAACGCTGTGAAGGAGACATCTCCGACCCCATAAAGTATATATATTCTTGATCAGTATCACCTTCGTTCTCGTTTTATTATTAAACATATATGTAGGTTCAATTTCAAAAGTTTAGCAAAGGTCTATTCTACGCTTTGCCTATATTTCAACGTTCTTTAATGTCTTATATTTTTATTTTCTGCATCTTTGCATTCTAAATCTTGTATTTCTTTGTTCATTGCGTGTAATTCAGCCCGCTGGTATTTACCTCTATTCTATTACCTCTACCTCTATTTTCAGCCAAGTTCAGTTTGGCTTTCTGGGTTGCTCTCTACACATACATCTGCAAACACACTTACACTATTACACACTCTTCATGGCAATGGCAACGTTAAACGGGGTTCCCAATTTCGTTCCGCGACATTGTTATGCTTGATGGCTTTCTAAGGGAAGAGGGTGGTAATAGGGTTGCAATGCATCCAATTGGCTTGATTCATCCGCATACAGAAGTTAAGTTAGTTGAACTTTCAGAAAAGTGTGGATATTTTAGACTATTCGAAAATATTTATAGGTCACACATTAGGGTTCTTTCGAATTTCGGCAAGGGTCCTTTAAGATTGAATTAACTTAACAAAATATAATACATTAAATCTGAAAGGTGGCGCGAGCAAATATTCAACAAATGATAAAGTCTACCTTATACTTTACCTCATACTTTATTTTTTTTACAGACCCCCTTTTATTATTCCCGAAATCGCAGTTTCATGCGGCATTCCCTAGTTGTGAAGCTATACAATAAAATAGTCATGCTCTATGTTCAACAAAAACCTAGCCGTACATAAATCTGAATGGAAAAAACAAATGCCAGAAATGAGAGTTTTCCATTTGTGGTAATTAATTTTAATGTTGTCCAAGGGTCGCACACTGGGTAACACATTACAAATACCATGAAAAATATTATTTTTTATTAATTCAAAATATTAAACTTTAAAAGGAATGGAAAATAACAATAGATCTATATAATTCGTTCGATTTGCTTTAAATATGTTTAATATATTTAAAATCTTTAAAACTAAGCAGACAAAAAAGGTGTAAAAGAAGTTAAAGTTTTCACTTATTGCATTTTTGAAACAATTTTACACAAACATGGAATATAAAATAAATAAATCTTTAAATTTGCATTAATCAATCAATGGTTAAACAACTGTGCGAGATCTCCAGCTTTGACAAGACCAGAAACCGATGTCAATGGACATTTGGCGTCACATTTTGCGAAGCTTCAATGGTAAACCAAAAGAATAAAAAGTAGGAGGCAAATACGAAAAGGGGAAGTAGCCAAGCCATGAAGCTAAAATTAGAAATGGTAACTGTCCAATTTCAGGGCAACCGCGGTAAACTTTTTGTACGTCGTTGCCCTGGGTTCTTTAGATTCGACCGGCCAGTATGATGGGTAATTAGTTTTAGAGCTGCGACCCGAACGCCTGCAGCTGCGTTCCTGTTTTCGGTTCCAGTCTGAGCAAATTCCGTTAATAATTTAGGGCAGGTTTAATCACCTTAAAAGCAGTGTGACTTGGCGCGCCCTACCTTGTTGCCTTCTTGCTGGCCTTTGTGCCGACTCACTCTGTCAAGATTTAATCTTGGAATCAATTTGTCGAAGAGTGTGAATAAATGTTCTACTTCCTTAGAAAAGGAGTGACGTGAAAGGTTTCTTTCTCTGGGAATGGGAGCAGGGTTCCAACCTCAACCTCGTACCTTACCCATACACTTACCCATTCCTTTGGCGCCTTCGTAGGGGTTCTTTGTGTAGGCTTTCTTGTTGTTAGCTCTCCTTGGACGGAATTTATTGTGACGTGTAGTAAATATTTCTCTTGCCGTCCTGCGAATTTCTTTTCATATTTGCTACGAATGTATCTGTTACTCTGCTGCTCATTTTCAGCAGAGTGTCTTGCATGCAATTTGGCCCAAAGTTTCGTGCCTGGCAAGAGCCGTTAGCTTCTGCTGTTTGCAACTATTTGTCTGCCTATATCGGTCTCGCCGGTGTTTGTTTGTCAGCAGTTGTGTGCTTGTTTGGCCTGTAGTGTGCGGGCGTGTTAATGGCCTCGGCGTAGTTGTCAAGCTTTCGCAGTGAGTGTTTTCCAAGAGTACTTCAAGGAGTTGAAAGAGCGTCGGAGCTGGAGCTGTACCATTTGCCCAGATGATTAATGGCATTGGCGAGTGAGTCCAAATGCAGGAAGGGTTGGGGTTGTACAAAGGGATTGGATTAAGGGGAGCGGTATTTTATGGTCACTCAAGTATCTAGGAAGTTCCTTCAAGAGTACTCCATTTGAAGTATTTAGATAAAAACTATACAACTCCAGAATAAAAATTGTATAAAACTACTGTTTTATCATTTCTTCTGTAATGGGAAATATCAAAGAAAGCTGGAGATGATTCCGTTGGCACGAGTTTCAGGCCACTGTTTTAGAACTTACATATTTATTTGATACTTAAATATGTTGTACATATTATGTAGATCAAATACTTCGCTTTATCTATTTTAATTGCCCGTAATGCCTGGCAGCTGGCGTTTGAATGGGATATAAAGGGAAAAAAATATATGGTCAAGTGTTGGGGAAAATCCAAATGGCTTGGTTTGTCGTAAAAGCTCTAAGAGTTTTCAAAATATTTTCAAAAATCTGTTAATAAATTTAAATCGTTGGCACGCTCTTGCTCTTTCCATCGTTGGACGGATGGTTTTCAGAAAAGAATGACTCTGGGCTGGGGAGGTGGGCCATGCCCACTGGGCATGCAATTTTCCTCATGAAAATGCGCCCGTCTTTTGTGCAAATATCACGTAGCAACTCCGGTTGAAACAAGCTCAGCTCTGGCATTCCGTTTCAGTTTCGCCGTCTCTTTCACCATCACCCGATCCCAAAGTATCTCTCTCTCCGCTTATCGCACTTTTTGTACGTGTAGAACAGGCATAAAATTTGTAACACTCTCATGTAATCCGATTGCTCCGTGGCCTCTATCTGTGTGCTGAGTCTGGGCCCATTTCTGGCTATCTAGCGACACTCCCCGACCCTCGACCATCGGCCCTCGTCCCTTTTGTTTTAACTCTACCTCTTCCCCATTCCACCCACCAGCTCTCTTTGACGGTTTGGCTTTCGGCATGTCGTGCATTTTATTTCAATTTCGTTTCGATTCCATTTTGAGTTAATGACTTCCTGACATGCAAAACATCAAATGCCCTGGAAAAGCAGAATTTGCTTTTGCGGCACAACTCATCAATGCCACATCTTTGCTTATGTACATGTATATGGTTTCTATAACGTATTAAATCATTGATGATATTTATTGACAAAGTTTTCGCTCGTATCAATAATTTTGCTTTTTTATCTGTTTATTTTTCTCTTTGTTCCCGATTTTCCCTAGGCTTCCACATGTTTTTAGTGTCCCTCAAGCTAAACTTTTGACTTTTTATACTTTTGTTTATGTATTAACATTGGAGTCGTAATATTTGATTGTTATGATGAATCACGGAGCGACGGTTCTTTAGGATCTTAAGTCTAGCTTGAAGTCTAAAGAAAACTCAACGAAATAGATTTGCAGTTAAAATTTCTGTGCAATAGTTACACATAATTAGAATAAAAGTATATTTTACAAAATAACACAGTTTCACCACCGCGTCATTATACTATACTTAATGTTCTGCTCTGTTTTGCGAATAATTAGACCGTAGTCTTTAGGTTACTGTAAAGTTTAAAGGTTTACTAAACACCAACATCACCTATGTAAAAAATCCAAACCCTTGTGCTGTTAGCAAAACCCAAAAAAGTCCGTTTAGCGTGCATAGTGAGAAGTTGGCATTCATAGCGAAGCCATATCGAGTCGAGACGGACTGCATATAAAGCCGGAAACAGTTAACATAGGCCACTTATAGCCGTTAAATGGCATTAGAGAAAAAGCAGACAGAGACGGAACTGTTCCTTCTCTTCACTTTCTCTCTATTGAATAAGTGGGCTTTTTTGAGGCTGGATTTTTATTTTTGGAAGGATGCGGAATTTGACAGTTGACCTTTGCTTCCACATGCGTTAAGTGTTGCCATCGAAATTAATGACAAAGTAATGTCAGTCAAATGGATAGACAGGCACAGACAATCGGACAGGTTAGACAGGCCTCCATAGTCGGTGAGTAAGAGAGCAGAGCGGGGAAAATAAGCCAGAGAAGAACCATCAATTCCAAGAACCAAAGCCCAGAACCCAGTTCTAGGCAACCGGCTCAACTCATCCAACCATCCATCTATCCATCTGGATCCATCCCTTGTCATGTCATCGTTGTTGCTGCTCCTGTAACTGTAACTGTAACTGTATCCGTATCTGTATCTGTGCCGGCTGTGGCTATAGCGACATTCGGCTTCGTCCTAACTCATTAAATAAGCTATGAGACCCTGATCCCACCCGATCCCTGCTCTTCCCTTTGGATAGCGACCTATCCAACCTTGCTTACGAAAATTTTAGCTCATTGACGTTTGCGCCGCCTGTCGCTGTCGCTTTGAATAAATAACTGACGTAACGCTACAAACACATTATCCGGCAGAACGTAAATACATATACAGCAGCCCCACCTGCCTGCCATCCAGTTACAATACAATCAACTGACGTAAGCACCGTTTACCTGAACAAGACCCGCCCCACTCCATCCTCACACCCACCCCCGTCGTCATCTTTGACAGTCTAATCGTCTGGCGGGCTCCCCCCACGCTCTGGCATTTGGCAGCAGCATCCCCTGGAGGGATGCTCTCCATTCAACCCCGACCTAACCAACCATGCCCCAGTATTTATGCAAAATTGCCTGCCGCCAAGAGCCTTCCTTCTCGTCTCACCATCCTCTTGGGTCCACCATCTTATATGCTATAGTGTCTTTAACTCTGCCTCTGAAAATAGACTCGGCTGCCAGGCTGGCACAGTGGCTTGGAAAACGAAATATAAAAGCAGGCAGATGGCGAAATTAATGTAAAAATTTTAAACTTCTCTGCTTTTCAACGAATTTTTAAATATCGAGATATAGTCGCATTTCTAGCTCCCGAATTACGGTTTTAATTTCATTAAGATCGGACAACTATATCATATAGCTGCCATAGAAGGGATCGGTCGATTTATATAAAATGTAAAATTCTACATGTAAATGTAAAATTTACAAAAATTACATATTTTGATATTTTTCAATATTACCAAAATGGATCGAATTGCAGTGATTCAATTATACTGAATACAAATCGGATACCGAAGTTAACTTTCTTCTAGTTTTCTATATATTGAATATTATCGAGAATCAAGCAAATCACTAATAGAATATTGAATCAAACCGAACAGTGGGTTGATTATATATAATTAGCTTGGTTTTTTGTTACTCCCAATACTATGGTGTGTCTAACAGTATGCAATAAAATGTTTGAGGCCCCAAATTCAGTGAAAACTTGTTTTTTTACAAATGTGGTGTTCCCTATACGTCCAACTGACTAACTGACTGTAAAGATAGTGTGCCTTTGTTTTTTAATAAGTTTTCCACAGCAACCCATAATAATAATAATAATAATAATAATATATATATATGCGGGGTATTTATTTATAAATGATGATGGTCGTCCTCTCTTGATCAGCGTCGTTTTAAATCGTCTTCGCTTTTAAATCGCTGTCATCCTTGAGTCGTCGTCTTCGTCTTCGATCATAATCTTTAGGAATGCGTCTTAATACATCCTCTGCTGTTACCAGCTCAAATAGCTCTGCTTTCTTGCTTTTAAAAGACAATTTCCTCGATTGTTTTTACAAAAACAGAGAGCCTTTGAAATCAGTTGTTTGCGAAGTCAGCAGACGAATTTTTATTTGGGTCGTTCCCTATATGTCTAAATATATCGGCGATAGTTTCATCCATTTTGCGATAGCTAGTCAGTTAGACGTTAGGAACACCCAGAATGACACACTTTAGTGATAAGAGTTTTGTAAAACGGTTTGGCTAAACACTGCAAAATGTTTTAAATTTTAAATAAAACCATAAACATACTTGTATGGTACTAAGCTAATTTTTCGAAAGCAAGCTCAATCATGTTATTAAAATCCACCTGGAATCAAAATATTAATATTCTTAGAAATGGTATATAGATTTGTCTAAACAAAATGTAAATCAGCTTAATTGTTGGAGCAACCAAACCAAAAATTTGTCTGTTCTTGAATAAATTATTAAATTATTATTAAATGTAGTTCCAACAAATATGACCTTTAATATTCTTGTATAATATTTTATTACGAATAAACCAGTAAGGAGGTTCAAGCGGTCTCTTAGAGGCTTAGTTTCCGTTTCGCCATATTGCTTCGGATTGTTCTAGGAAGGCGTCTGACCCTCGTTTGCCTAGGTATACCAATTACAATTACAATGTAAGAAGATTATATGTCTCGTATTTATTCCAATGAAAAACGTAAGAATACCAATGCCGGAAGCCATTCCATTATTTACTATTTATGTGCCAGCACACGCTGCTCTCCCTTTCCATGGCCCTATGCTTAAATTGATCATTTTCGCACCACTGTGCACATTAAGTAACTACCTACAATGACTTCCTGCCTCGACGTCGAAAGCTCACACACACATACAAGCTCGCAGGACTCTCGACATTTGACGTATGCTCGGCGAGGGAATGGGATGAGGGATAGAATTGCGAAAGTGAGTTATTGAAACTGTTTCAACTCATAAATAAATAATTACAGGCATCGCAGAATGCTTGCGCATAAAATGTGCTTTCCTTGTCCAATGCTGTTTGCTAATGTATTTCCAACCCTTGCCCAGTCCATGCCCTGAAACCCCTGAAACCGCAATCGCACATATACCCGGCTTCCTGTCCGCCCTGACGGGAGGGAAGGTATATACCTGTCGCCGTTAAACACGTGGCCAGGGCTAAGTCTTCAGTGGGTTTGGTTATTTGTTTTCTAAAGTCTATGGGATGGTTGGTTGGTCGGTCGCCTGAGCTTTAACATTTCCATTAGGGGAGCACACACACACTGACATTTCGATATGCGGGTCTGGCCAGTGGCAACACTTGAGACAAGGTAATAGATACTTAAATAGTAATTTAGTAGCTTTTCCTAGCCGCATGGATGGACATATGAGATTTTACGCCGATTTTGTTCTCTCTAGGCTCTGCTGTGTTTCTGTTCTTTTGCAGACTTTTATTGCTCTACTCTTGCTTTATCGGGTTTTCTATCTTGTGTTGGCTTTACATATCCTTAAGAGCTTATTCCATTCTATCCAAACTGCAATCAAACGGGGAGAGTGAGTTGCCCAGTTGGTGTGGCGTGGCGTGGCGAAAAGGAATTCTTTGGGTCAGGTCATGTTTCATGCAGGAGACAATCTATATGGTATGAGCTTCCGTTCCGGAAGGTATACATAGCTCGTCCCTGGCTCCAGCATTCACTCGACGGGATTTGCTTGTGGCTATTACATTGGCTGCGGTCCATTTGACGCTGATTTGCTCTTAAGATTGCGCCTCTTAACTATTTCAATGTTTACGGCTTATTGTTCAGAGGGTTAAGATCTTGGCTTAGGCAGAAAGTTGTGTTAAGCCGCCTAGTTGTTAGTCACCTTCCGTTTATGTTAGTAGGCGGTGTGCTGCCCCGACCTGACGCTAGATATGGCAGATACATATTTACCAGCGATTAGGACCACACCGATAATAAATTTGACTTATTTATGGACCCGACCGCCTCGGGCGAAAGGAAGTGGCACACCATGGGACTCTGCGAGTGCTTACATATGTAAATTAGTTCAAGTTCAAGTTAAGTTTAAGCTTTGGTTCGATAATTCCAGCTGTCATAAGCCTAGTTGGTTAACCTACAATTTTAATAGTTAAATCCACCTGGGTTAAGAATATGAGTACACCAATTCAGACCAAAGCTCATGCCCCGAAGTACTTATAAACTTTCTAATATCTACTTCCTGCGACAAACGCTTACAGGCGTCTTAAGCCACAGCCATTGAGGCCGTGATTGCGTGCAGTTGCTATATACTCGTATATAAGTAGTTTTCGGTAAATTAAAGCACGTGGACATATCGCGACACGCCATAAGGCGACGGTAACAGCAGGAACTTGCAGACAACCAACGATTTCAGCCCTCCACGATATTGGCGGGATTGCTTTCAAGTTAATGGTCCTCTAAACGTGCATATATGTACATATGTGTAGACGTCATGCGTGCTCTTAGGTTAATGTTGCTTCGATATGAAAATCAGGATAGCTAAGTGAGAAAAAGACGTGATAAACGGTAAGGGTGCGAGGTGAATCCGTTTGGATCACTCTGATACATGTAGTTGGCTCTAGGAAGGTTAAATATGGAGGTTATGGGCTGTATTAGAAATTGCAAATGTGGTCGCAACACAAAGTCTTTAAATACTTTAAAACGTATTTTTGCAGTGCAAATTATTGTTAATTAATTCCATTTCTGTAGTTATTTTTAAGGCCAATACAGTAAGTGAAACACAAACATGCTGAAGTTCTTACCTAAAATGTCAGTTTTATACCCTTGCACGGTATTTAAATTTCTACTAGAATTTGAAAAAGCAGGGATGGAAGCATTACCGACCCCATAAAGTATAATATTCTTGATCAGCATCACCAGACGAATAGATCTAGACGTGTCTGTCCGTTGTTCGCAAACTAGTCTATCGGGTTGAAACTTTTAAAATAGTCTTAAAATAAAATATTAATTATAGTCGGAAAGTCGGAAAGAAAAAATTATAACATTTATAAAATAATTATGCCATTTATAAAGTTTAAAGTGCCAAGTTCTTCGACCTGTGGTTAGGATTGAATGCCCATTTTTCTAGTCTTGGTTTCTTGAAGGCTCTCACACACTTTGACTTTTATCCACATAAACACTTATACTCTGAAACTTTCACTTATACTTTTCAGGCAACTCTTTGCCTGTTGCTGGATGCACGACCCGCCTCGGCAAAGAAGCTTAATGCCAGCCAAGCATTCGACGATACATGGAACACAGCATCCGATTTAGAAAATGAACTGGAGGTGAGTATGCATGGCTTTTTCGTAGGGCGACGCAACTGTAACTGCCAATTTGCAGCAACAGAAGCGAGCGAAAGGCCAGAATGGAGGAGGCAGTGGACCCGGGCAGTGGTCGACCTGGTCGGATTGGTCGACATGCTCGCGCACCTGCGACGGCGGCATCATGCAACAGATACGTAGGTGCAGTAACTCCGGCAGCTGCCGCGGCGAGAGCGCCCGCTTTCGCATCTGCAACATGCAGCCTTGTCCGGAGCAGCAGGACTTCCGCTCCAGCCAGTGTGCCGCCTACAACGATGTCCCCTACGATGGCACCCTATACAAGTGGACACCGCATTACGACTACGTCGAGCCTGTGCGCTCACGTGCAGGTGAGTGTGAGTGGGAGTTGGTGGCTGGTGCCACATGAGTGCACTGAAAGAACGTAGAATATAATGCAAGAACCTATTATTAAGAGATATTTAAGGTATATAGCCTTGAGTGTGCAAGAATCTCTTTTATTTATATTTTAAGAGTGTTCTTAGTATTTAAATACAGAAAGTTTTATTTACAGAAAATATTCACAGAGAGGACTTTTAGAAATTAGATATTCATTGCTGTGAAAATGTTTTAGGTGCAGTTTATGGGGATATGGAAGCTATGGCCGCACCTAATCGGTCAGTGGTGCAGCTGGTCCAGTCGGATGTGCACTCATTATTCATCATGGCTTCCGCTCGGCAAGCCGTGCAGTGCGGCTTCAAGTGGCTTCCATTTGCGTCCACATTTATGTGGTTTGGTCCGTCTTACTTCCTTGTTCCGTGACAATAAAAAGCTGTTTGCGCCTTTTCTTTTCTGCTTTTTGCGGTTAAAATTAGAGGCAGTTGTGTTTGGTTGGTGTTTGGGTTTTGTGGTTTCGTTGTCTTTGAGGTTAATCCATTTAGATTGCTTTTACTTTTTTTGTTTTTGTTTTAAAGGCTAGTTTACATCAGAAAAATAAATTTATGAGAGGATACCCCAAAAACTAAAAAGATAATTAATTTTGGTGTAAAGAGCAGCTTTGAAAGGAAAAAAATATGCTTCTGAAACGAAAAACTTATAGGGCGGTATTATACACTTTACATTTTCCTTTAACGAACTACTACTAATGACAGTTTCATGCAGGAGACAATCTATATGGTATGAGCTTCCGTTCCGGAAGGCTTACATAGCCTCGCACTTTTATTTAACTTTATTTTACTTTTACTTTATTTAAGACAATATTATCATACAAATTGAGGCATATAAGTTGTTTCAATGAAGTGAAGAAAGGAACTGTTGGTTTATGATCCAACCTCAAGAGCTAATTAAGTCAAGATAATTATTTTGTTTAAGGCACTTTGATGCATTTGATGCAATTTAAGTGGGCACTCAGTATTAAGGCCTATGTCTTTGCAGTCCTGGTTGATTTGCTTCTCATTAGCCAACTTAGAGCTCATTTTCGTTAGCTTTCAACGTAATCATAGATTAAATCAAGTGCAGCCGGGCAACCTTTCCCCATTTAAATCATGAATACCTTTGATGCCAGATATGTTATCCATTCACAGAGGCCATCCGGCGCATCTTGTCGAGGACATATCCCGGGAGAGGAGTGGCGGCAACGACGAGGAATCGGAGCACTACGACGAGCAGAGTGTCATTGTGCAACTGTCAGCACGGGTCCAAGATGGAACCCGTTGTCGTTCTGGCAGCCTGGATATGTGCATCCAAGGAAAATGTCAGGTACGGTCTACTTAGTCATCGTATGAGGACCTGAGGGGCGATATCCTTCCGGTTGGACTCCCTTCCACTTCAAGTACTCCCAATCGACGCACAGTGGGAGATTTTAGGCAACATTGCAGTCAAAACGATCGAAAATGTTTAGTATTTCCATTCCAGCTTAAAATGTCTATTAATGTTGCAAAACTACAAAGAAATGGGTCGATTTGTTCATTTAATAAACTGTTGAGCCCCACTGTGCTTCATGGCGGAATATGATAAATTACGAGAGCCGTCACAATGTTCCTAGTGGAGCTGTTGAGTAGGTCTGTGGGCATCGCATTGCCGAAAACCCAAAGGGAAGAAAACAAAAGCTACTTTCGCACTGGCGCTCGTCGAAGGAGCGTTAAGCATGTATATGTATGTAGATTGCATAACACGAGCGCCTTTGTATCATTATGCTCCGGCGCATAAATAAATCATAAAGTGGGCGGCCGAAAGGGGTGGGTGGCATGCAGGTTGTTTTGCCTCAGTTGCTGCCATTGCTGCTGTCAAAAGTCAACTATTGAAATGCCAATAAAGCATGCCCCAGAGCAGCGACGAGCGGAGCGGCAGCGCGAACAGGAGCTCCTAGGAGGAGCTTGCCATGAAATGTGCTGCAAAGTATGCTACGATATGTTGACATGGGTGCCGAGGGGCACTCGAAAAATTAAGTTCAACGAGTTTGTATAATTATTTCAACTGTCATTCTTAATTCTTACATAACTAATTAAACAATACTTAAATGTATATTTACATTTTAAAAGAATTCAATAGTTGAATTGGCAAATGCATGTCTTGCTTCAGAACTTCAAAAAGGGGACATAAATATATATAAGATGAAGCTATGATGCTCTTGTAGTTAGAAGATTTTTACCATGCTTAAGAGTCGTTGATTGGCTTGACATTCATAGATTTAAAACTGACCGGACATTTTTGTGTAGACTACTCTGGTTAGAGTAAATTCAATTAAAGTGTTCAGTTCTCTTTCCCGTGCATTGGTAAACATTTAACAACAACATGCCTTTAAACTTTAACAATTATTGCAATGCAATTATGCATATTGTTAAAGGTCTTAAGATAGAGAAGAATTTTTCAACCAAGTCTTACTAGGTGCAGAGTCAATCCTCGCAAGGCTGGAATAGCAGCTTCATCCTCTACGGTTTGGCATGCTTACAACTGTAATAATGTCAAACAAAATTGGCGACAACAGAAGCGTTGCCGAAACTTGGGATCAAAAAGCACCCTTGCGGACGACTACACTGTTTGAGTTTTGGTTCAGCTTCAGATCCACGAAGTTGGTACAGACAAAAATTACCAATAAGGATATTGTTTTAGTTTTAGTCTTGAATACCTTTAAGTAAACAACTTAAAAATGTTTAATGCTAAATCGCATTAATATATACTTGTAAATATGCTATAACTTCAATATATATTTTTAAGGATATTTTTTGGTTTCCTATGTTAGCTTCTAGTTTTTTTTCAGTTTCTGCTCCGTCGCCAAGTCGTCACCCCAATTTGTTGTAATAAGAGCCAATATGTCATGCGTTCTACGTTTTGTTTTATTTTGCCAAGCACTGGAAGCTGAGTAGCAGCAGAATTGGCAGATGCCAGAGGCATTATGGTACATGGCTCTGGCGTTTACATTTATATGTTGGTATTATGTACAGATATCTGTTATAAATAAATCAAATAGAATGCTGCTTGCCAGCTGGCGTCGTTTAACAGAGCCGCGGGCTTCGAGTTGGCTTATTTGTCTTGTGGTTTACGCGCACCACCCAGCCGACAAACAAGACACCCGACAAAAAAAGGAAAGCTTAACTTAGCACAACCAAAGTGGCGAATTGTTTTGGCTTTTGACATACATATGTAGGGAGGTTGCCTGGATGATTTTCGGGAATAAATTTTAGTTATAGTTATAGGTTGATATCCCAGACGTAGAATTTTTCGAAGAAATTGCACTACGACAGGAGTTCCCTCTACACGGATACGGAATATCAAACAATAGAAACACTTCGCAGAGATTTTTAAAGTGATGAGGCAATAACTGGTTATAATATATGTAATATTTTGTTTACCTACATTAGTAAAAAATGAGTTGAAAAAATGATAAGTGGCGCACGAATATGTTCGGCTTGAGCATTTTCAAATTTTAATTCGCTGATAAAGCAAGTTTTTGGCCCAAAGGCCCTCCTAAACCATTTAACCAATAATGGTTTTAAATTTTTACCAACTCATCAATTCACTTTTATATTCAATATTTGCATAATTTTTAGTTTAGACTTGATAAAATCGGATACTTTATCTCAACGAGGCAATTTAAGATATGTAATTTTAATATATAATATTAAGTAAAATTCTTAGATTACTACGTATATATGCACTAAAAATGTTTCTTTATAAAAACTTATAAATTAAATTATTTTATGATTGTGTGGGAGTTCTTAAATATAGTAATGTAAATCACATTACACAAGAGTTTGATTATAAAATCTTGGAAACTAATAAATAATTTCATACTTTGAACAAAACAAAATAATTTTCTTTACTTGTCCTAACCATATGTAAAAGAACACCATAAATCCCCATTCAAATAGAGCCCACCTAATTTGATCCGCATTTTTGGGTCAAGTACCCCACAGTGCGTCCTCGTACATACGAAACAATCTGCTGTTTAATTTCACAAAAACACACAACAAGTGTACATAAAATGACAACCGTGAACTCGGCTGAAAAGAATCGAATCAAAAGCACACTAATGAATACCGGATATGTGTTCCAAGGCCCACGGCCGACTGATTTTTGTTTATTCCTATCCGGTCTACGCTAAGCTTATGCAATGGATTCCTTCACATTGATTTCCATATTTTATTTACGATTGCCGTTGTTTCTGTTTGTTACGCTATTGATACCACTAACAGTTGATTTACACTTTATTTACGCAGCCATTTTATTTACCTTTCGTCTTTGCCTGTGTCTGTCTCTTTCTAACGCTGGCGTTTTGGTCTCTCTCCTTTCAGCGCGTTGGCTGCGACTTGAAAATCGGCTCGACTAAGAAAATCGACGGCTGCGGCGTTTGCGGTGGCGATGGCAACTCGTGCTCCCAGCCGCTCTACTACTGGGAGATGGCACCGATGTCGCAGTGCTCTGCCACATGCGGCGGAGGTAAGTTAACCCTCTGCTTACACTGAAAATAATTTGAAAATTTTATGCTGTACGTATACTTTATTTACCTAAACCAAATTCTCTTGACATTAAGTTAATGCATTTTTGCCAATGAGATTTCATGATCCCATATCATATTATTATAAAAAGCAAAGCAGGAAACAGATAAACAAGCCTTTTTCTTTTTAAACCAAAGCTATTTGGATTTAATTTGATAAAATTTTTATTTAACCGATAACTATTTTTTTGTGTTTTAGAGAAACTTTTATAAAGATTTCTGATACAATTCATATACAATAGGGGATTATACAGTAACAAGGATTGTGAGCAGACGGAATGACTATACTATTTTATTAAATATGTATAAATCTGGTCACATTTTTTTTTGAGTGCAACCAACTCCTTGTCACCGATGAGCTGCTGTCTTTGCTAGCCGTAGTGTAAATAAACAAGTGGAATATGTCAAGAACATTGGAACTGGAGGCCCAAGGAGCTCTTAGCGTGCCAGGCTGCCGTTTGT
>CM024334.1:22270007-22403007 GCA_014170255.2 Drosophila triauraria
CATCAATTTTAACATAATGTTTGAACGCTATTACCAACTAATTTTAGGAAAAATTAAATGGTTCCCAAAAGTTCTTTTAACTAAAAATTTATTTCGAAGTTTTCTTGTTCTGGAAAAAGTGTTTATTTTCAGCTCCCAAATGTTAAATAAACGAATATTTTGTATTTCCTTTTGATGAATTTCAAGTATTTCTGCAATTTTATTTGTTGACTACTTTTTATTAGAAATTTATGTATATTTATTTAAATATAGTAGACAAGGGCCATGAATTACTTTTTTTTAATTATTTTATTCGTTTCACATGCTACTTTTCTAAAAATATATTCAATAATGTTAATTCAAATAATTGTACATACACATTATTAATTTTAATAAATACCAACTTGCTATAGCATAATGTGTTATTCGTTAATAATACTTTCAACTTGCTCTTTGGGCGCCAGCTCCTTCTTGTTAAAAATGCTGCCAACACATTTCAATCGCTGGCTTTTCTTCAGTAGTGTTAATAAAAATATGTATTTTCCATATGTATATATATTTGTTTTGTTTATTTCTTTATATTTAATGACTAGTAAACGTTTACAGTTTTGTTGCTTCTTGCAATTTTCTCCGGTTCCAACTACCCATTATTTCTTTCGTTCCAAATTTGAAAAATGCTTCTTTCTGTGGTGTAAAATCGGCTTGAGCATTAATTTTACTTTCTAGGATTGTTGGTTTTCATAATCCATTTCGAATTGGCTTTCGCCGAAAAATTCTTTGAAATGTGGAGGGCGTAGCGTAACTTCGTTCATTTTAAATATTTTAAATTAAAATTAATGTTATAATTGCTTGATCTTGGATTCCAATCTCTTATTATTGTAAATGGCTTTTAACTCACGTTCTCATTAGTAGTGACGGCTGGCTGTATGGGAAATGGATACTTGAGATTCTTTTTTAAAGTGGAGTACACGTTTTCTGTTCTCCTATTGCACTCATCTCGTGTACTCTAGCACTCCCAGTCTCCAAAGCCTTTTGTCAACTCATTAAAAAGAGGACGACCAAAAGTATTTATCAGTTACAGAAAATAGTGTTCTGTAACTATTTTAAACATCATCATAATAAAGTAAGTAATGTTGTTGCTTAGAACCCTAAACGGTTCAGTTATAGTCCAAACTATGCGTATATATCGCTCATATCTATATACGTATATATAAATTCAGTGCTTGTATATAAGTTGTTTCTATTTTATTCTCCGCCGATTTGTTGCGTGCATTTCGTTAAAGTTTTTTTGTTTTTGTTTCGAATGGCCATGGAATTGTAGTTGCATTTAATTGGTTTCTGGGAAATCAAGGGTAAGTATACAGCCCCAAATTTATTTGCCGTGTGCGAGTCATCAACGTGTTTTTAGTTATTTTTCGTTCGTGTTTGCTGGGAGTATAGAATATGCTTTTGTATGCCTATTAAATTTCATATTAAGTTTTTGTTTGCTTAAATTTCTTGTTGTTTTACGCTTTTCTTTGTTTTCAGTCTTTACGATTCACGGCTTTTGTGCATTTGAATTTTTACGTTTTACTTTTTCTATATGACCGTCAAAATTGCTGAAATTACTTTTAAGATGAATGACCAATCAAACACGAGCACGAGCACGAGGAATTGCTAAAATGTCAAGGTCGAGCAGGTGATCGATTGGGTTGGTTGTGCAGAGATAATTTCTACTTTTGACCCGATAGACGTGAGTGTATGTAAGTGCAGGGTTATTATCATCTTCAATGCTATCATCATATGCTTTTGTGGGCAGTGTGGTTTGTTTACGCTCTCTATTGCTCCGTAGAGACTGTTTTTGCGTTTCCAGAGGGACTTAAAAGGCCCTTCTTCTTGGTTTTCGTATTGGTGGCCGTTACATCCGAGGCTCCATTGTCTGTCTTGCGACTACTGGTAGTCCTTTTTCAGATTTCTTGAAGTTGAAAATGATATTGGACAATATTTAAAATAAAAATAGTGTTATATTATTACAATTTCTAAAGAAATTATCAAATTAGGCGAAGATCCAGGGTGTCAAAATAGGTATTGAAAAAAACAAATCGTCATAGAAATTATACTATTGTTACATAGAATTCATGTACTTTAGAGTATTAAATTAGATTATTATTTCTTAATAAGATGCTTTTATTTTGACACTACGAAAGTATTAAACTATACTTATGTGCACAAAGACTTGACAAAAATCACTAACGCGAAAAACAATAAAGCACTAAATTAGTTATGTTATCGAACTATCAAAGTATGTTCGTATAAAAATAATACTCAATAGTATACATTTGATATTTTAAGTATTAAATCTATACTAAACTCGGTATAATGCTAGTGTATGCGTTTAAGAGAATTCCTAGAAAGGTTAATCCCTTTCTAAAAATTAGGTGAAGTGAAATAACAGGTTACGTTAGGTTAAATACCGAAATCGAGACTCTTCACATTGGCTAACAGCACTTTCACTTTTAATTATTTAATTATTAAATAAACTCACCTGTTTCGCATTCATAGGCATGCTTGCTGATGCTATCATCCATGGCCTGATCACAATAGGCCTTGTGCTTCCGATCCTTGTGGGTTTCTACGGATAATTAAATAATTTTCAAGTCTATTAGTTATGGTCTATGTGATATCTCACAAAATCTTTAATTTACGTAAGATATCTGAATTTCATTAAGATATAGATTCTGAGTTACTAATTTAGATTAGGTTATTGCCAATGGCCAATGGTCATGCCAATAGGATCAGCATACGGGAGATTTTTAGTTCAATAAATATATTATTAAATACTGTTTTGCAATTGCCATTGCGAGTTCTGTATCATTTTTCTTTCCTTCTATTACTTTCTTACTTTTCTTGGTGATCAGCAGGCTGGTTACTCGTCGCAATGCCTCGCGCGGTGACTTATTCAAAAGGAAGGCGTCAGGTTTGGTGGTAGAGTTAGGGTTTGCGCGATTGTCCGGTGCCCGACATACCCGCCGGATTATCCCACACCCGCACGGAAGCCAAGCGATCAATGTTTTCGGTGGACACTGGGCGCATGCCTCGCTGCTTTGGATACCATCCACGGGCAGGGACCCCAGTCATCCGTAGCATCTCGTTGGAGGCCAACGCGTGATTGATCGAGCGCTGTCGGCAAATTTGGGCCGTTCCGTAATTGCCACCTAATTAATGGGATAGAAAATTCTGGTTATTCGAAGTAAACATTTATATACTTAATCTTAAATATTTAACAATTTTAAGCAATCTTGTGTATGTAGAATGGTAAATTATTGCTCACCTCCTATGCCCACAATGGATGTGCCCATACTAATACTATTCGATGTGCTGGATCTTGGCGCTGTGCGTGATCCACTAACAACTGGCAGCGGCTCATTTTGGCGTCGATATGGCGTACGTGGAATGTCGCAACTGTAATAAGGGTATGTACATTTTTTTTTTTGATACTTCAGCTCGCCATCTAACATTTACCCTCTTGCAAAATGGGAGTTTCGGGAAGACTACATGATGTCTGTAGGCGGTGCTCCTCGCGAGGTGATTGTTTGAGGCTGCGTTTGGTGCCATAATTAATGTACCGTCGCTGATAGGATCCGGAGCCGGATCCACAAGCCATTCCATCGATAGCGGGCATCGGTGGCATCGGACCCAGACCGGTGGGTGTGGTTATTCCGCTGCCACCACCGCTGCTATAGTGACCAAATAGCTTGGGCGACCGCTTCCGGTACTGCGAGTCGATACTCCACGATTTCATGGTGTTGGACGAAGGACCTCCTCCTCCGGTAACTCTATGAGGCGGCACCAATGGCGGTCCAGGCAAGGCCTCTTGGTGAGCTGGTGCCGGAGGCGGTGGCAGCTCATCGTTGAAGTGCCGCACGGCAGTCACATTGTCGCGGCTGCGCCGGATGTGGCTATTGCTGCTGTGCACCGCCGCTCCAGAAGCCGTGGCATGCACCTCTACTACGGTCGTGCCCCGATTCGGAGGTGGGGCACCGGCACTTATCGCCACCGCTGATGCAGGCAACTCTAGTTGCTTGCGCGGCTCAACTGGCGACGGTGGCAATGGAGCGTCGTAGTCGAAATCCGGGAGCTTAGAGCTTGACGGCGGCGGTGATGGGGCAATGGGCCAAAGTTTGGCATCTGTGACAGCAGCATCTCCTTGGCACTCTCGGATTTGTGAACGCCGGGGCGAAACTCAAGAATCCGCTTCGCATGCAGCTCTGCTGCAGCGGCTACAGAAAGTCCAACGGCTCCAACTGCTCCTCCAGCAGCGTTACTGCATCCCGATTGCTGGCCCACAATGGGAATGTCCCCGCGCAGCAAGGCGCTGATGTTATGCTCGATTTGCTGCAAGGAGCACATCCAAAGCTCAAGTCGGATAGCTCTTCGTCCTCCTCCAGTGTGGGAGCTAGATCTGTGTGGGGAGTGGTGGCGTTCGAGACTCGCTGATCTGTATTAAACAAATTATATATATTACTACATTATTTTCTTAAGATTACCCGAAGTATGCACAACTCACCATTCCCGTTAAAGGCATACAAGTCATAGCTTCCGTTTCCATTTAGGCGCGCCTCGTCAAACTCCTCGCTACTGGAGGTATTGTTGTCCGGCATGGACTCGGCACTTAGTCGCTTCTCGGTCAGCATCGCCGTCTTGCTCTTGGCCGGCTTGCAATGACTTAGTTGGTCCGCTGCCTCAGCAATGTCCAGCGACAGGGCTGCTCGCTGGGCGGCAGCCATTTCCAATCCTCGTCGTGTTTGCGCCGCGTTAGCTTCGCACTCCTTGTACACAAAGTTCATCTCAGAGGAGATGGAAGTTGCCGGTGGGTGTAGGGGTAGGGTAGGGGAAGTGGAAGAGGAGCAGGAGCTGCATCACTCTGCTCGCTATCGCTGGTATAGAACTCGTTGCTGATTGCGCCAATATTGGGTCCTCCGGACGCTGTTCCTGTTCTCTCGCCCAACGATGGACGCGGAGGCTTCGGTATACTAAACACATCTGATGCACGGGCGGCTTGGCCGTGGAACGTCGTATGATAAAGGTTCCCTTTCCCAGCATGCTTTGCTGATTGTACGCAAAGCTGTTATTAAACTCCTCAATGTTACTTGAGCGCTGCTGTTGGTGCTGTTGGGAACGAAAATGTAAGTAATAGGGATACGTTAGTTCCAGTTTTATTCTTTTGTGATTAACTGACCTTTTGGAACCGCTAGCATTAGAGGTCTTTTTGAGCCAGAAGTTGTTCTTTTAGTGGCATTACTCTTGAAGTGGATCTCCCAGGCTACACCGTTCTGCTTAACGGGCGTAAGATCTGTCGAGATGGTAGACTCCTCCAGTGAATCCTCCGAGTAGTCCTCCTCCCCGGCCAACAGCCAGCTTCGATGTCGCCACATTAACGTGCGAGGCAGCCGGTGAGGCCTCACCACTGGAAGTATGTTGCGAATTGGACGATGAGGCCGAGGAGCTGTTGGAATAGGGATTGAGCATATGGCACACCTCCTTGTGCTTTTCGACTGAGCTGAGTAGCCGCTTTCCACGCGCACCCCTTCTCCACCCGACGACGACTTGGAGGAGGAGGGCCCCGGATAGATGGTCACCGGATGTTCGTTGACGAAAGGCTCCGGCAGTTTGGCCAGATTTCCCGGAGTACCGCATTATGCACGGCACTAATATCGATTCCCAGAGCGTTGCGTCCCCGTTGCAGCTCCCGCCTGCATGCCGGATAGCTGCCAATCCACTTGAGGAATTGCCAGCGGAAGTCCCGACCAAATTCGAGGCCCTGCTAGCCCCGCAGCACGGAAGACTGGAAAACTTCGAGTCAATGGCAGGAGTCGAGCTAGAACTCCTTGCCTTTGGCTAAATGATGGGGTTTAAGAGAAGAGAAGAGGTTATGTGGCGCAGTGAGTTAATTGGTTTCCCATTAGCACCACCTTACTCACCAGCGTTGTTTGAATCAGTGGCGTTATCGCTTTCTGGCCTTGCTCCTCCACCTCAGACAATTTAGTTAAATTCTCTGCCGTGCCATCCTCATTGAAACTACCCTCCGGCACGGTGTCGGTGCTGGGCGTCTGTGGCACATCTTCTGAATCCTTCTTGGACATGCTGCGAAGCCACATTAGATATATTATTGGATTTAAGGGTTAAAAAAGGACGTATTTTTAAAATGTTTTTCAATTTGTTTGCTAATGCATATTACATAAGTGTATTTTGTTCTATTAATTAAAACTTAAGATTGAAAATACTAAAGAACAAATAATGTTAATCAACAAGAATGTTAAAGGATGGATATTTGCATTTACTCCGAAATTTAGTAAAGACGATGGGCACCGAGAGAGTGCGAAAGCCGACTGCTATGTACACACGCAAAATATCAGATTACGCCGGTCCGATCGTAGAAAGCTATCGGATGGTATCGCTTTAGAAAAGACTAAGACTTTTAAAAAATCAGTTGGACCCAAAGAAATAAGGGTAGAAGTGCAAAAATATTTCCAAAACTTGAGCTGTTGGGGCTGGTGCACTAATGCACACTATGGTGCAGGACCGAAATTTGGAGGACTGAACAATGAAGGATGGTGTGACGCAATTTTTCAACTCGGTGAATGTGCCAGTAACTCAGCCACATAGTTTACAGCTAAAGGGTCGATCGATCATGTTACGCAATCGAATTCGTAAATTAATAACGTGATCAAAGGCACGATCATCCCAGGGATATAAAATGGGAGAGTATGTCCTCAGACAACGGTTTTTCAATCTTCAAATGATCTTCCATTCCGATTTGAGCGCATTCAAAGCCCAGTTTAATGGATGACATTATTTAAGTCGCAAGGCCAACCGTTGAAAGTCTGAGGAAATAATCACGAAAACAGAAGATTTTCGCACGGGCAGTTGTTTGGTTTACACCGAAATTCAAATCCAAAAACATTGTTTATCAAACCGTTATATACTGATTTCAATAAACAACATTAAAGTATAAACTATCTATGTTTAATTGTCACTCTCGATTTTTTATTTAAGTTATTAAATTAGTGGAAGACGGACGAAGTTCGCTTGAAAACTATCTTCGTGGTTTGTTTTTGAATCGGTAATCTATTCAAAAATCAATAATTGTCTACGGAGTCCGTAGACGAACATCGAAAAAGCCCGTAGACGATCATCGATAAATGTCATTAAAAAATCTGTATCTGAAGTTTATCTAGAGAAATAAGAGCTAGATCGAGATCAATACGTAAGTCAGATAAAGATTAAATTAATGCACAAAGGTAAACTGTATGATATAATTGCTTACATTTCAAGAAAATATACTACATGTAGTGACTCGTGATTTGGGAAATCACGTTTTGACTATTTTGCGAAATCATTATGTTAGATACTACTCACTTCTTGCGACTAAGACTCATGTATCCATCGTCCTCGGACTGATTCTCTCCACTATTGCAGTGCAAGGCCATCGGTTTTGTGGCTGCCTCTTCGAACTCCGAAATGATGTCGTCAAGCACTTTAATGGGCTCAGGTATGTCATCCAAGGAGATGGGCTCCAGAGATTGCAGTTGATCATCGCTGAGAAATATGGAATATGATAAAAAATTTTTTAAAGGTCTTTCAACTTCGATGCCTAAGTGTGTATCTCTTAACAATATTATCTATCAATATCTCTAATCAATATTTTTATTGTCATTGTTTTAAATACTTTTTGAAAATAGAATAACACAGAACTTTGGAAAGAAATTGAGTTTCATAGAACAATGTTTAAAAAAAAAGATGTGACCCGCTTTGCAATATCAAGTAGTATAAATTTGGATACTGATTTGAATCAGGAGGATGTGGTAAACCACAAAATAATATTTTAACAATATATCAGAAAAGTCGAAACTTACTTTTGTTTTTCCTGTTCAGCTGCAGCTGCATATGAATCTGGATCTGCTGCAGCCTCGTCCTCCGCCTCCTGAGAATTAAATGCTGACTGGGAATCCGGCTGCCCAGCAGCAAAAGGCGCCTCCTCGCCACTCTCCTGTCCGCTTGCATCGCATAATACACACGATTCAGGTGACGTTTCCATTATACGATTTTCATTGAAACCATCGACGATCTTCTGCAGTTATACTTTAATTTTCGTTTATTATAAAAATGTAATCAAAGCATCCACAAAGGTCGACGTTGCTGACGCTGTACCTGGCGCTGCCTCAGTCAGCGTTGCGGCCGACGTTCCTTTCTTAGCGGCGGTTTTAATTTTCATCTGTAAGTACATACGTAAATAAGAATGTATAAACAAACAAAAAATAAATGCATTACCGCTCTTTTGTGTTTAATGCTAAAAAGTGGTAGCGAACAAGAACACACACATTACAGGCCAAAATTTTAGTTACATTTCCTCTAAGTTGAACTTTAGATGAAAATAAAGCTGTGTTAAAAACGGAAGCAAGTTCTGTGTATTAACATTCCAAAAATATGGAATGAAATAATAAAAAAATATATATATATTTATCTTATATACAAAATCGATTTAAAATATATTATAACTAGAAAGAAAGCTAACTTCGGCAAGCCGAAGTTTTTATACCCTTGCATTCTACAATTTAAAACGAGAAAGAAAGCTATCTTCGGTAAACCGAAGTTTGTATACCCTTGCAGTCTGCAATTGGATCATTGAAATTCGATCCATTTTGGTAATGTTAAAAGAAAAATGTCAAATTATGTAAATTTTCTAAATTTTACATTTTACATGTAGAATTTTACATTTTCATATAAATCGACCGATCCCTTCTATGGCAGCTATATGATATAGTTGTCCGATCTTAATGAAATTAAAACTGTAATTTAAAACTATAAAACGACTATATCTCGAAATTTATAGAAATTCGTTGAAAAACAGAGAGGTTAAAATTTTTTACATTAATTTCCCCATCATTTCTATGGCAGCTATAAGATATAGTGGTCCGATTTCTGCCGTTCCGACATATATACTGCGCTAATGAAATAAGACTATGCTGAAAATTTCAGCCCGATAGCTCAAAAACTGAGACTAGTTCGCGTAGAAACCGACAGACGGACAGACGGACAGACGGACCGACGGACAGACGGACAGACAGACGGACATGGCTAGATCGACTCGGCTGGTGACGCTGATCAAGAATATATATAACATGGGGTCGGAGATGCCTCCTTCACTGCGTTGCAAACATCATGACAAAATTATTATACCCTCTGCAAGGGTATAAAAATATCTGCTGGGTTCCCAGTCAGCATTAAATTCTCAGGAGGCGGAGGACGAGGCTGCAGCAGACCCATAAAATAAGTATAATGGGATGGTGTCAGAAAATTGTGGTGTGAGACACCAGTAGAAACTTGCCTACATATTTTAAATTTTATATACATATAGAATATTACATTTTCATATAAATCGAACTATATATACATATGTATATGTATATACTACAAAATTTATAGAAATACGTTGAAAAACAGAGAATTTATAATTTTTTTTGTTCTATTAATTTCGCCATTATTCCTATGGCAGCTATAGGATATAGTAGTCCGATTCCGACATATATGTATGTAACTATTCAGCCTGATAGCTTAAAAACTGAGGGAAACCGACAGACGGACAGACAAGAGAGAGACAAAGACACAGACGGATACGGCTAGATCGACCCGCCTGGTGACGCTGATTAAGAATATATGTATATATGTACATAAGTACTTTATGGGGTCGGAGATGCCTCCTTCCCTGCATACCATTAAAAAATACTCCTAATTGATCGGGGGTAATTGATACGTAATTAGACAATAACTGGATTATGCATTAGATACTAGCTATTGAACAAAGAATAAAAAATAAAAGAATAGCCGCATATAATAATTCTTTACTTTTTGAATCGAACAGCAGTGATCAAGCACTAATGATTAATACATTATTGTCTTTTAGAGTATAATATTTGTATTTATTTTACTTTTCGCAAATTTGTAATATTGATAATATTGTTGCACTATAAGGCACAACTAAGTAGATAAATTTTTTTCTAAAAGGAAGTTTTTACTACTTAATATATGTACATACTATGTATGAACATATTTATTATTTTTCTCTGTATTTTTGGTCCCAACTGTGCCAGTATCATGTAAAAATACAAACGAAGGTGGATGTCTGTGGAATGTCTATAGAGTTGTTTTTATTTTTCATAAAGTTAAGTTTAAGAGGCATTCATTTAATCATTCTAATCAATATTCGGAAAAATATATTACGTTACTTTTATTTGTGAGTATCTTAAAATTGTTCCATGGTTTTTAAAGACTTTTAATTTTGTTTCTTTGTTCTAAACTAAAATAGGTTATTAATTTCGCGTTTACAACTAAAAAAATATTCTGACGCTCATTTTCATACACTTTAACCAAGTTTTATGCTGAGTATGGATGTGGGAAAGGACAACAAAAGCAACAACGTGAGAAAGTGTGTGAGCACGCTAAACGCACTCCGTATGTCTTCGCCTTTGCCTTGTCTTCATTCATATTTTCTATACACTTTGGGGTCGTCCCGGAGAGGAGTTTGAGTCAGGCGCATTCATACACAGTTTTCGCTCACCCTCCCCTACACGCGCACTCATACTCTCTGTGATGCTATGTACATATATATATGTATATAAACACGATTTTTTGTCCGTAGTTGGCCTAAAAGCGCATATAAACGGATGCAATCAGCGATAAAATACAAGTTTGCAATATTACAGTTTCTAATACGGGAAAAATTCATTTCCGGAATTATTATCGGCGACTGTCTACAGAAGTCGGGCTCTAACAGTTCAACCACACCACACCACCCACACACCAAGCACGGGTAACTTTGTTTAGCTGTAAAATTTATTGCTGCTGTCGGCGTCGTCGCTGCTTTGGCTTCTGCTCTTCTTTCCTTTCTTTCCTTTCCTTTACTGAATGAAGTTACAGCAGGGAGTCTGGAATCGATTTTTCATACATATGCAGACAGGAACACTCAAACTCCGACGCACAGACACACAATCACTGGTTTTGCTTTGCCTAATAATTACAGTTAAAAGCTTTTGCTTACATGTCAAAAGGTCAAATCAAGATTCCAATTGGAAACGTTACTAAAAATAGATTACTCAAAGCGTGGGCAAAACAGAGACACAAAGAGACAGGGAGAGTGTGGGAAAAAGCGAGCGAGTGGGTGGGTTGTAATAACAGACGCCGCGGCGACGTTAAACCAACGGTAACAAAGCAAAATAACAGACGCAGGGCAATTACCGAGAGCATTTCGCATTTTGCGCACTACAAAACAAAGCTGGATTTTATACACATGCGTACCAATAAGCAATTCGCGTATTAAGCCGCGTTAAAGGCCTTTCTCCCATCCGTCCACGAAATCGACCTTTGTTTATGACCTGAACGTTGGCGAATCTAGGGATGTCAGATGACAACACTGGTTCATACCCTCAAATGTCACTATCGATAATTTTACGTGCACACAAAAGTCAGCACGACTATAAACGCCGGTTGTGGTGTGAATTTTCACATACCATTTTTATGTTGATTTTATTTTCATGATCCTGTCTGAGTTAAACATTTAATTAATTAAACAATTAATTAATGTAATTTATTTATTTAGGCACTTGGAGAACGCTCTTATTATTTATACTTGCAAATTCTTTATGGAAATCCCTTAATATTTTGTTCGACCTATCGGATAGCGGATATTCAGTTTTAGTTATAAGACAAATTCTAACCGATTTGTATTTTCGCCTCCTGCGTTACCTAGTGGTAACAAAAGACTGTTTAAAAAAATGCATATGCATTTATTCAATTCTTCGAAACTACTCGATTATTTCTGTCGCCTTTTATTTTATATCGATGTGCTATCGCCAGCCAGAAATCGATTTGAAAACTCACCAATTAAAACATTAATGGACTTGACAGTTGAATATTTTAACTTACAATTTAATTTAAATGTGTACATAAAATATACTGGTTATTGCGAATATTCATACTTTTAAATTGGCACAAAGGACCGATTTCAACAATATTTTTAAAGACCTGAAATCTTGCCCGTTGATTTTTAAACAGCTGTTGTTTTCCTACCGTCGTGCTTGCTGATTTTCGTGTTACAAATTCTTATGACACATTGCCTTAAATTGGTCAGATGACAGCTTTGTCTTACGTTTGAAATATTTTTATTATTTAGCAGAAATATTTACGAACCTGACACTGCTTTTCTAGTTGCTTAAAACGCTAAGCTATCTTACCAGCTCGCCAACTCGTGCAGACGCTCGCCCTCATGCAAGACTATTTTTTAAACAAAGAGTTCACCAACCCACCTTAAAAATCGATTTTAGCTTGAACCAAGCTTTTGATCTTGTACATAAACATTAGTTTGTAATCATTTACTTGATTTATTATGTTGTTGTTTTACTGTTATACAATTAATAATCATCAAAATTTCTTTAAATGTTTTTGTGTTTTTATTTGATTTAAAACACTGCCAGCGGTCGTAGATGTATTAGTTGGCCAACTGGATTTGCATGTAGTTTTCGGTATCTCCACTTTGTTCTAGGTTCCTCCCGCTCAGCCAGCTGCACATGGATGTTCTTTGTGTGGGGATTGGGTGGGAAAAGATGGTGGCTTACAACTTGTCCAAGTACTGGGACAGATCGGGCAGACCCTCCTTGAGACCCTTGCGTTTGCGCGTGTCCTGGACAATCTGGTAAGGCTTGCTAGAGGGCTCGGACGGATCGCCGGGCAGCACTTGCCAATGATCGAAGACGCACTGAGGGAAGGCTTGGCCACCGGTGTTGGAGCGCAGATCGGCAGTGAAGCCGAACGACTCGTTGACGGGCAGATATGCCTTCACCACGAACATGGGCGTGCCCACAACCTGGTTCTCCTCGAACACATGGCCACGACGCCTGTTCAGCACACCGTAGATACCACCAACAGCCACCTCGGGACATTGATCTCGCACAGATAGACGGGCTCCATCAAACGGGGCTTGGCGGTGATGGCAGCGGCGTACAGACAACGACGAGTGGTTGGAATGATCTGTCCGCCTCCACGATGGATGGCATCAGCGTGCAGAGTAACATCGTAGATGTTGAAGCGAACTCCGCGCATGTTCTCGTCGGCCAAGATACCCTCCTTGGAGGCCCACTGGAAGCCAGCGACAACAGAGTCCTTGATTTCGTTCAGGTACTGCACGGACTTGGTGCAGTCAAGGACGAAGTTGGGTCCGGTTCCGTCGGGGCCGAAGCACCAGATCTTACGGGCCTCAGTCACATCGTAGTCGTACTTCTCCGACAGGTAACGGGCACGGGACTTGAACTCGTCCTTGGAGCTCACATCACCATTGTCAATATCCTCGGGCAGACCGTCGGGCATGGGCAAGGCTTTCATCAGCAGACGGTTGTGCTTGTTGGGAGACTTTGACAAACACATCTGGTCAGACTCGGACACGGTCTCGCGGTAGGACACCACGGGATCGGACTTCTTCAAGGGGATGGCATGGTCCTCTTCCAGATCCTTCAGACAAATCTCCAAATGCAGCTCACCCGCACCGGCAATGATGTGCTCTCCAGACTCCTCAATGATGCACTGCACCATAGGATCGGATTTGGCCAGACGCTTAAGACCCTCCACCAGCTTAGGCAGATCGGCGGGATTCTTGGGCTCCACAGCCACACGCACGACAGGCGACACAGAGAACTTCATGACCTGAAATCCAGATAAAGATTTTACAATTAACCAGGCGGAAAAAATTTAGATTAACAAAAATCAATTATAAAATGTACTACCCCGATTTTAGCTCATTACGCAAACCAAGTTACCTACCTTCATGTTGTGTGCATCCTTGAAGGTGGTGATAGTGCCAGTCTTGACCAGGAACTGATCGACACCGACAAGACCGCAGATGTTGCCAGAGGGCACATCCTCAATGGCCTCGACGTAGCGGCCCATCATAAGAATGGTGCGCTGGATGGCCTTCGTACAGATCCTCCTTCTTGCCGGGCGTGTAGTTGGGGCCCATGATGCGGCACTTCTGGCCGGTGGCCACTTTGCCGGAGAACACACGGCCGAAAGCGTAGAAACGACCCTTGTCGGAGGTCGGCACCATCTTGGAGATGTACATCATGAGGGGACCGTCGGGGTCGCAGTTCTTCACGGCGACAGCAGCCTCATCATCATGGGGACCCTCGTACAGCATCTCCATACGGTACTTCTGGGCAACCACCGGCGATGGCAGATGGATGGCAATCATCTGAAGCAGAGCCTCACCGGCTGGCAGCCAGGTGCGCATAACAGTTTTCAACAGAGCCTTGCCGTCCTTGTCCTTGTCCTCGTGCTTAAGGGTCACACCGATCTTCTCGAGCAGCGTACCAATCTCCTCCTTCTTGTAGTTCATGATGGCATCGAATACCTTGTAGATGGGATCCAAATGTACATACAGAACGAGCGCTTGTTATCGGCCTCCTTCTGCTTCTGCCACTTCTTTGTCTTGGCATTGAAGAAGTTCTCACCCACAAACTGTGAACGCACAAAATGGATGGCATAAATTATTAGGGGCTCACGATTTTATGGATAAATATTGAAATATATTTTAGGGTATTTCAAATTTAAATCTTTTAAACTGTAACTTTGAAAACAAAATAAATGTTAATTGTAAGCTCCCTGCCTTAGCGTGACTCGTTGGGACATTAGGAAAGAGGTCCCGAGGCAGCGTTTCAACAGGTTCCTCAAATTTACTCTGCTTCTAATTTTGTAGCACTTGTGACGCCATCACAACGCGCGACTCTACAGAGAATGACCCTAGAGGAAGCTCTCCAAGATGCCGCACGCTCAGCGCCACACGTTTGTGCTAGAAGCGTGAGATGCGCCTCATGATATGGTCTACTCACCGGTTCATTAGCTTCACCACATCGATCTTGAACTTTTCAGAGTACATCTCAGAGAACTGCTTGAGGGTAAAAGCCCAGCCGTGCAGGCCGGAGCCGAAGCCCACGGATCCCTTGGAGGGGTCCACGCGCACCTCACCCATCGGGCCACCGTCATCGTTGTAGGTGGCAATAATGACGTTCACGTTCTCGACGATACGCTGGAAAGTCTGGTACAGCTCCTCAGCATCCAGCTGCAGCTCCAGCAGGGCACGATCCATCTTGTTCATGAACAGAATGGGCTTGATGCGCTCGGCAATAGCCTGACGCAGCACGGTCTCAGTCTGCACGCACACGCCAGACACGCAATCAACGACGACCAGGGCACCGTCGGTCACACGAAGAGCGGCGGTCACTTCGGAGGAGAAATCCACGTGACCGGGTGAGTCGATAAGGTTAATCAGGAAACCCTTGCACTCCTTCTCGCGCTGATCGGGCTGAGTGATGAACACCAGATCCTTATCTTCCACCTCGAAGTACATGGAGATGGCGCTGCAAGAATTGGAAAAATGTTTGTTTTTATTTACGCCCCAAGGGCAATGTAAGTTAGATTCTTACGTCGACTTGATGGTGATGCAGCGCTCCTGCTCATCCTTGCGGGTGTCGGTGAAACGGGTCTCACCGGCCTTCGCTCCGGCAATGATTCCAGCCTTGGACACGAGCGAATCGGTCAGGGTGGACTTGCCGTGGTCAACGTGAGCGATCACGGACATGTTGCGGATGTTCCGCTTCTTGTCCATGAGGCCACGGATTTCGTCGACGGTGAAGTTGACCTACAAAATAATAGGACACATTATATATTATGTCTGTACATGCAGATGTAAATATGTACGATTATTAAAAATGGCGTCTACACACCGACACACACACACACGAACTTTAAAGTCATGGACTTTGAGGTTAGATAAGAACAGAAAACCAAATGCGCCGCCTATTTACTGTGAAATCATATCGCTCACACTAACACTCACGCCCGCACCACAGCATCGAAATATATATTTAGACAGCTGACCCTCAAGGCATTTAAAACTTTTACCCAGTCATGTCCAACTCTTGTGAAATTTCAATAGCAAACTGCATACGTCACTCTACACTTGTGCTATTTTCTTGCCTTTGTCTTGCATTTCACCACACACACACACATGCATTCTTGCACATATATACAGATGTAGATATTGGCCAGGTAACAGTAGTCACGTCTGCACTTTTCCGCACAAGTTTTCGCATATTTCCGTATGTCGCATGTTTTAAATCACCACAGGGAACTATAGGCCGGAAACTCCTACGCCACTAAATGCAAATATTTTGGTTTAATGGCACCTACCATTTTGGATGTTTGGAGATTTTCTCGCGGACCAAAAAACACTACACGCCTGAACTGGCGTTTCGACAGGAAAGAGCGTGCGACAGAACAGTGTGACCGTCGCTCTTTCGTTATAGCATACCACCTTGCGCGAAAAATACTTCAATGTTTCGAAAATACCATAAATATGCAGTTGATTCAACAGATATAGATTCCACTACTGTTGCATTATGGCGTTTTGGAATATTTATGCGCTTTTCCTATACGATTAAATGAATAAATTACTAAAAGGCGATCAGATTTTTCCCAACAGTTCGCATATAAATGAATCATCTTAAAATTTACTATTTAGCTATCCGGAGCCGCTGAAAATATCGACTATATGACTTAAAGCGTAGTTAGAAGAGCGCCTGAAGGCCGTTCATGGTCTATAATTCGGAATTATTAACGGTATTTTTCCACTACGTTGCTTTTTCCAATTATCGCACGAGAATCACGAAAAGCAGAAAAGTGTTTCTACTAGGAAAAGTGCTTTATAGCACTTTCGTGAAGGGAAACAGCTGTTTTTGTTTTGGTTTTGATTTGGCGGAAAATTAAATTTAATTCCGAATTCAAACCAATGTCAATTAAGATTAAAAATGAATGATCCAGACTTTATTTTCCGTTTGCGGCTAAGTAACAATAAAGATTTAACCTGGTTCCTCCAGCCAGCCGCTTGACTGAAGACTTAAGACTTGCAGGAACCACTGTAGCCCACTGGAATCTTTTAGCGTGAAGAATTCCGAGTTCTACCAACTCGGAGGCAGACGCATCAACCCTTCTCTTCTTATGCAAGTCCTGAATTTACATCACCTGTCCCTGCCCAAGGATATGTAAGTGGAGGAGGTCCTGCCCCCGGAGGAGAAGGACAGGTGTGGTTTGCGCCCCCGCCACCCGACTCCTGTGCAGGTTCCGACACCGGTTCCGTTAGAAGCAATCTAAAAACGGCTATTACCAAACCCAAGTAGAGTTTTACAAAGGCGAGAAGCTGCAGAAAATGGGTCGTCTAGGAAGAGAGGACGCTCTTAAAGGAGGACGAGGCGGTGGCCGCCAGTGCAGCATGTACGCCAGCTAGGATCGTCCAGAAGTGCAATAGCCAGTTCAATCCACAGACCGCTAAACGAAATATGTATTAAATGCTAATAAGTTTACAAAACATGGAGAAAATCATGAATTGGTTTAATATTTATTCCGCCATCCAATTTCATTTGTTCAAAAAACAGCTGGCTAGTGGTGATATTTGGGCAAAATCACATATCAATATTCAAAAAACTGCTGAAAAAGCAACTTTTTTATCATTTTTGTCATCACTAGATTCCTATACCTTATACACAGGAAAAAAGCAGAATTGGAAAAAGCAACTGTAGTGGAAACGGGGCCTTACAATGGCCGGAACTCGCAGTACGCAATTTATTCATTTCTGGAGTCCTCATGCATAGACTCCTACAGAAATTAATATGAAAACCATTTAACGGATTTGTACAGCTTTTCTTGTACTTAGATTTAGTTAATTTTTAATAATTGCAAAATTTCGCGGCGAAAAAATCATGCCGCCGAAATCTTGTTTATTTTGTTTATTTATCTTGCTTTTGTGCAGAATAGTTGCTGAAAATTATGCCAAGCCTTCAGCAAAAACCATGTCCGTCAAATTAGCGTCGGTGAGTTAGCGTCGAAACGGAATGGTGGGAAATGGAACACGGAGGGGGCTATTTATTTTTGAATTATATCGTAAATAAACCATTAAATCGAACAAAATAAAGTTCCTACTTGTTAAGAATTTAATTTACTAATGTTTATTATTGGGTTGGGGCGGATTTGGTACCCGCGGGCACCTTAAATATCCATTGGTAAAATCGAATCTCCCCTTTTTTCAAACTGCTCCCCCCACAGAGGATGAGCCGCAATGCACGGTAGGCCAGGTTTGGGGGCATTTATTCAAGTATTGCCCCAAAAAGTTTCACCGAAATCCCAAGGACAGTTTTTCAGAAAATCGCTCAACAGTAGCCAAGCCTATAGAACCGGTCCATACAAAATCAAGCAGTAAAAATTCAATGTCATAAAACTTCTCTCAGAGGATGAGCCGATATGCACGGCTTATAGGCATATTGGGGATCGAATTAAGAATATTTGGTGAAAGTTTCATTAAAATCGTATCGAAAGATTTTGAGAAAATCGCTTAACAGTGGGGCGTTGAAAATAGCTGTTAGGAAAGGCGCGAGCTCCGGAGCTGGAACCAGACGAAGTCAGTGGTTCAACCCCCACTGGAACCACTCTGGTTTCGCATTCAAATAATTGCCGGAAAGTAGAAAAACTTATTAATACATGAATGAATTTAATTAATTCAAGTTAAAGAAATGGCATTGTATGTCATTGGTAACTTGCGTTGGGGAAGCGATAGCTATTTGTACCTATTTGTATGATATTTGCAGCTCGGTTGGCCACGCGGTGGCTGCCCAAAATACATTTTCGATATCGATAAGACGATGTATTCGATATTCGATGTTATATTGATATCGGTTTCCTACTTTAAATTACGTACTCACTAGCGCTAAAATATAGCAACCAAATGAGTGCGAGCGAGAGGTGAATAAACTTTTTCGGTGCCTCTTAGAAGGTCGATACGCAGATGAGCTAAAAGATATACTAGAATATATTTAGTATATACTAGAATGAACATCGCGTTAGATCTTTTAAATCGGATGACCATTAGCCAGGGTGGCCCGGGAGGATGAAAATATTTGATAATATTGCGAAATAGAGATAGGCAATAGGAAACAAACGTTTTTGCACCGGGGAAAAATGATTTTATTTACAATACAATTAAAATAGTTTGAATGTGGGATCTTGACCATATAATAATTACAAATAAAAATAATTTAAATAAAATTAAGTCTTAAAAAATGTAATTTAACGGGGAAATAAGAAAATAAAATAGAAAAGGGCCAAAATTCCAAATTAAAAATTATGGAATTGCTTATTACTTCCTCTGCTCGTCCCTGACCAGTGGTCGCCTACTGGGATTCTTTTCTTAGTTGGCTGCCACTCCAAAATGCTGGTGCTTCGAAGCATACAAGGACTACAAGGAGAAGTGGCAACGGGAATGGAAATGGAAGTGGCAACGGGAATGGACTGGGCAAGCAGCCGCCATTGGGTTTCGTGGGGAGCTCATGGAGAGAGATCATGGTGGTCAGTCCCACCATGTCATCCGCGCGCGGCGACTTAAGCGCCAAGTTTGTGGTAGCAGCCGTCGTGGACGTGGACGTGCCCAACGATACGGCACGTCGCAGGTGTCCTACGACTACAATGCGGAGAGATCTAGCAGCAGCCAACTGGACGAGGAGAAGGAGCAGCAGACGAACGAGGCCAGACACACAAAGATGACTTTCGGTCGGCACTCCCTAGCGGGATCTCCAGCAGTGGCAGCAGCTGTAGGGCCAAGAGCAGATCGCCAGGAGCAGCTCAGCGGCATTGGGAGCTGGCCCCGCAACATTGAAAATCAAAATCTAAGTAAATAAATAAAAAATTTCTTCATTTTGCACGTATTTGGGGGTACGCGTCTTGGCGGCGTTTAATTTGAATTGTAAACAAACACAGCTGACAGTATGGCCGTTTATCCGTTTCGTATGGATTTTCGGTGAACACCATAAAACCTGGTCACACTAGAATTATGAAACCCTTTCAGCTAGCTAAAGCTACGTACTCACTAGCGCTAAAATTTAGCAACCAAATGAGTGCGAGCGAGAGGTGAATACACTTTTTCGGCGCCTCTTAGTAAGGTCGATACGCAGATGAGCTAAAAGATATACTAGAATATATTTAGTATATACTAGAATGAACATCGCGTTAGATCTTTTAAATCGGATGACCATTAGCCAGGGTGGCCCGGGAGGATGAAAATATTTGATAATACCCTTGCGAAATAGAGATAGGCAATAGGAAGCAAAGCCGTATTGCACGTTTTGCAGCGGGGAAAAATGATTTTATTTACAATACAATTAAAAAGTTTGAATGTGGGATCTTGACCATATAATAAATACAAATAAAATTATTTAAATAAAATTAAGTCTTAAAAATGTAATTCAACAGAGAAATAAGCAAATAAAATAGAAAAGGGCCAAAATTCCAAATTAAAAAATTAAGGACATGCTAATTGCTTCTCCTCTGCTCGTCCCTGACCAGTGGTCGCCTACTGGGATTCTTTTCTTAGTTGGCTGCCACTCCAAAATGCTGGTGCTTCGAAGTATACAAAGACTACAAGAAGGAGAAGTGGCAACGGGAATGGACTGGGCAAGCAGCCGCCATTGGGTTCCGTGGAGAGCTCATGGAGAGAGATCATGGTAGTCAGTCCCACCATGTCATCCGTGCGCGGAAACTTAAGCGCCAAGTATGTGGCAGCAGCCGTCATGGACGTGGATGTGCCCAACGATACGGCACGTCGCAGGTGTTCTACGACTACAATGCGGAGAGATCCAGCAGCAGCCAACTGGATGAGGAGAAGGAGCAGCAGACGAACGAGGCCAGACACACAAAGATGTCTTTCGGTCGACACTCCCTAGCGGGATCTCCAGCAGTGGCAGCAGCTGGGGCCAAGAGCAGATCGCCAGGAGCAGCTCAGCGGCATTGGGAGCTGGCCCCGCTACATTGAAAGTCATAATCTAAGTAAATAAATAAATAATTTCTTCAATTTACGCGTATTTGTGTTTAATTTGAATTGTAAACAAACACAGCTGACAGTATGGCCGTTTAGCCGTTTCGTATGGATTTTCGGTGAACGCCATAAAACCTGGTCACACTAGAATTATGAAACCCTTTCAGCTAGCTAAAGCTACGTACTCACTAGCGCTAAAATTTAGCAACCAAATGAGTGCGAGCGAGAGGTGAATACACTTTTTCGGCGCCTCTTAGTAAGGTCGATACGCAGATGAGCTAAAAGATATACTAGAATATATTTAGTATATACTAGAATGAACATCGCGTTAGATCTTTTAAATCGGATGACCATTAGCCAGGGTGGCCCGGGAGGATGAAAATATTTGATAATACCCTTGCGAAATAGAGATAGGCAATAGGAAGCAAAGCCGTATTGCACGTTTTGCAGCGGGGAAAAATGATTTTATTTACAATACAATTAAAAAGTTTGAATGTGGGATCTTGACCATATAATAAATACAAATAAAAATTATTTAAATAAAATTAAGTCTTAAAAATGTAATTCAACAGAGAAATAAGCAAATAAAATAGAAAAGGGCCAAAATTCCAAATTAAAAATTAAGGACATGCTAATTGCTTCTCCTCTGCTCGTCCCTGACCAATGGTCGCCTACTGGGATTCTTTTCTTAGTTGGCTGCCACTCCAAAATGCTGGTGCTTCGAAGTATACAAAGACTACAAGAAGGAGAAGTGGCAACGGGAATGGACTGGGCAAGCAGCCGCCATTGGGTTCCGTGGAGAGCTCATGGAGAGAGATCATGGTAGTCAGTCCCACCATGTCATCCGTGCGCGGAAACTTAAGCGCCAAGTATGTGGCAGCAGCCGTCATGGACGTGGATGTGCCCAACGATACGGCACGTCGCAGGTGTTCTACGACTACAATGCGGAGAGATCCAGCAGCAGCCAACTGGATGAGGAGAAGGAGCAGCAGACGAACGAGGCCAGACACACAAAGATGTCTTTCGGTCGACACTCCCTAGCGGGATCTCCAGCAGTGGCAGCAGCTGTAGGGCCAAGAGCAGATCGCCAGGAGCAGCTCAGCGGCATTGGGAGCTGGCCCCGCTACATTGAAAGTCATAATCTAAGTAAATAAATAAATAATTTCTTCAATTTACGCGTATTTGTGTTTAATTTGAATTGTAAACAAACACAGCTGACAGTATGGCCGTTTAGCCGTTTCGTATGGATTTTCGGTGAACGCCATAAAACCTGGTCACACTAGAATTATGAAACCCTTTCAGCTAGTTAAGGGCTTAGCGCTAGTGAGTACTAGGCTTTAAGCTTAGTACGCAGACACTCGAACAGCGTTTCTAGGCAGTGAGAGAGAGCGAGAGGTCAACACTTTTCGACAGCGCTGTTTAAAGGCCGGTACGCAGATGAAGGAACAAAATACCAGAAAAATACCAGGTGGCGCGAGGGAAGACTTTTGGTATTTCCAGAGCGGGGTGACGAACAGAATAAAAAATTTATTAAAACGACCTGTTCTCAACTATTGGGCTCTCACTATCTCTTACCGTTTCTTCACACATTTCAAATATATAGATCCCGCCAAGAACAATAATTTACACAAAATCAGAGTAAAAGAGTTTAGAAGAGATAAAGTTGTAGTAAATAAATTGGTAGAGACAAATTCAATAATAGGGGATTTGGGCAATATAAAATATTTGCATAAATAATAAAGGTCTGGAAGGAAATAGCTCCCTCGATGTCATATTTGGTTATGACTTTGGTGAGCACGGTGAGATGTCACGCTCGGTGGCTGAAATGAATGCGTTTGAGGCGACGGCCCGCTGCAGCTGGGAGCAGTGTCTGGCTGGACAAATCCTTCATTACCGAAGGACATGTACAGCGCACCTCCAGCAAAATGTATGCCAGCAAGAATATGGTGTAGAATCAGAGTAACTTCGAATCATTCCACCAGTCCCACAGGAGTAGCTACGACAACCTCCCAGATGGTGGTGAATTCCACTTGGTACAAACAGATTCACCAGCAGCAGCCGGTAGAGCCCTTGTCCTCATTTTCGATCCCGGAAAGAATGTTGGATAACTAGTAGGGGAAAAAGAGGCCGTTGTACATGATCGAGGGAATCTGGGCCACGGTGTCGGTGGCCATTGTGCGCAGATGAAAAATTCAAAAACAAAGCTGCAAATCTGTGCCTTGTCTTTCGAAAGGATTATATTGTCAACAAACATAAAACAGCATATTTTAAATACGTATGACCGCATCACTTACCTCCCAAAAATGCCGAAGAGCGTTTTAAGAAGCGGTCACACTGGAAAAAGATTAAATCTGATTGGGGTTGCGAACTTTTCAAGCATCTGCGTACTAAGCTCCAGAATACCCCGAATACATCGTCTTATCGATATGGAACTAGTGTTTATTAATGGGGTCAGAAATGAGAAAACTTTGAATTTCTAAAAAACTGTCGATAAGATTTGATTAAACTCTAAACCGAAATAAATAATCATTTTTTTCCATTGTTTAAGATACTGTGCATGTTGGCTCATCCTCTGTGAGACTTGCAGCCACCGCGTGGCCAACCTAGCTGCAAATATCATACAAATAGGTACAAATAGCTATCGGTTCCCCAACGCAAGTTACCAATGACATACAATGCCATTTCTTTAACTTTAACTAATTAAATTTATTCATGTATTAATTAGTTTTTCTACTTTCCGGCAATTATTTGAATGCGAAACCAGAGTGGTTCCAGTGGGGGTTGAACCACTGACTTCGTCTGGTTCCAGCTCCGAAGCTCGCGCCTTCCCTAACAGCTATTTTCAACGCCCCACTGTAAAGCGAGTTTCTCAAAATCTTTCGATACGATTTTTATGAAACTTTCACCAAATATTCTTAATTCGATCCCCAATATGCCTATAAGCCGTGCATATTGGCTCATCCTCTGAGAGAGAAGTTTTATGACATTGAATTTTTGCTGCTTGATTTTGTATGGACGGGTTCTATAGGCTTGGCTACTGTTGAGCGATTTTCTGAAAAACTGTCCTTGGGATTTCGGTGAAACTTTTTGGGGTAATACTTGAATAAATGCCCTCAAACCTGGCCTACCGTGCATTGCGGCTTATTCTCTGTGGGGGGAGCAGTTTGATAAAAGGTGGAGACTTGATTTTTCCAATGGATATTTAAGGTGCCCGCGGGTACCAAATCCGCCCCAACCCAATAATAAACATTAGTAAATTAAATTCTTACCAAGCTGGAACTTTATTTTGTTCGATTTAATGGTTTATTTACGAAATAATTCAAAAATAAAAACTCCCATTTCCCACCGTTCCATTTCGATGCTAACTCACCGACGCTAATTTGACGGACATGCAAAAAGCTATATATTCTGTGAGACCATTTTGTCTAATGGGATATTAATATACTTTTTACATACAACTTAATGCATTACAGACGGTATATTCTATCGAACTCATTTTTTTGTCTGGTATTTTTTTCGATACGCCGAGCAATTAATGCATTAATCTCTCATTGAATGTGCCGTCTTGCTCGCACTTAGGTAAAACCCTATTGTTGCTGTCAAGCCTCTAATTAATGCGCCAATTAATAAAGTTTTTAATGCAGTGTCATAATGCTATTACGGAATTAGAGAACTAGTGGGACCGTAGAAATTATAGAAATGGTCAACAGGGTCACACTGATTTGTATTTCAAGCTGTGCTTTGTAAGCGAATTTTATAGGCATAACGTATTTTTTTAATTGTTTACTTATTTTTAATAAATTATTATCGTATTACGTCGTGACATAACCTAATACGCAATTCCAATAAATATGCCAATAAAATATAAATAAAAGGGCCTCGCTCATACGGTTTTGTATCGATTTTCTCCTTCCTCCATCTTGCGTGCGAAATACAAGGTGCGTTCAAGAAGTATCGCAAATTTTGAATTTTCGCGGGTTACGTATATTCGAATTTCGATTTTTTGTGGCGTTATGTTGGTACTCATGTCTCTCACTTATACCGACAAGCTCAGTCATTTTGAATGTTCACTTAATTGTTGACAGCTACTTTGCTTACACGTATTTTGGATCGTCTTCGATTTTTACCTATTAAAAAAATGGATCAAAGAACCTGTATTAAATTTTGTGTGAAAAATGAAATTAAGAGCGCGGATGCATTCCGAATGTTGACTGTGGCATACGGAGAAGCTACCTTGGACCGAAGCAACTTTTATCGTTGGTACAAAATGTTCTCAGAAGGCCGAGAAGATTGGCCTTTTGGCCAAAAATAGGCTTTTGCACCACGATAACGCCCCTGCTCACACATCGTTGCTTGTGCGCGACTTTTTGGTCAAAAACAACACACTAATGATGCCGCAGCCACCGTATTCCCCAGATCTGCCCCCCTATGACCTTTTCTTGTTCTCTAAACTGAAGAGGCCCATGAAAGGACGACGTTACGCTACGCTTGACGAGATAAAGACGGCATCGAAGGAGGAGCTGAACAAGATAAAAAAAAAAGATTTTTTGAAGTGCTTTGAAGATTGGAAAAACAGTTGGCACAAGTGTATAATATCGCATGGGGATTACTTTGAAGGGGACAAAATAAATAAATAATTTTTTAAAAAACACAAAATTCACGATACTTTTTGAAAACACCTCCTAAATACATTTGATTTATTTTGCTGACGGCGTCACAGCTGTTAATATTTTTTTTTTGGTCTGGCAATGCTTACATTTTTTGCACACGAAATATTGTTCATATTAGTGATCAAACCGAACGAAAAACGAAAACGAAAGTTCTTCTTGCTTGTTTTTTTATACGAAGTTTTCCGCTTTCGGAATTTTCTTGTGGATTTTAGTTCTAGGCTTAAAATATGAAAAGCCTTTTACTCAGATCGACGAAAATTGCTTTTAGGCAGTGGGGGAGAGCGAGAAATACTAAGAAACACTTTTCGTCGATCTGAGTACTAAGATGAACGAAAAAAAATCCATAAACGGAAAACTTCATATAAAAAACGAGAAAGAAAGCTAACTTCGGTAAACCGAAGTTTGTATACCCTTGCAGTCTGCAATTGGATCATTGAATATCGATCCATTTTGGTAAGGTAAAAAAAAAAAAATGTCAAATTATGTATATTTGTAAATTTTACATTTTACATGTAGAATTTTACATTTTCATATAAATCGACCGATCCCTTCTATTGCAGCTATATAAACCGTAATTTTAGAACTATAAAGAACGACTATATCTCGAAGTTTATAGAAATTCGTTGAAAAACAGAGAAGTTAAATTTTTTTTTTACATAAATTTCGCCATCATTCCTATGGCAGCTATAGGATATATTGGTCCGATTTCGGCCGTTCCGAAAGAAATAAGACTATGCTGAAAATTTTAGCCCGATAGCTCAAAAACTGAGAGACTAGTTCGCGTAGAAACCGACAGACAAACGGACAGACAGACAGTCGGACAGACAGACAGACAGACGGACATGGCTAGATCGACTCGGCTGGTGATGCTGATCAAGAATATATATACTTTATATACTCCTTCACAGCGTTGCAAATATCATGGCAAAATTATAATACCCTCTGCAAGGGTATAAAAAAGAACGAAAACGGCAAAAAGAAGAATTTTGTAGTATTTCGTTTGCACAGTGGTCGCTGCCATAGGCCATAAATCAAAAAATTGATTTTGAGCTATTCCAACGAAAACCACTTTTTCGAACAGCTGATTGTCCAAACTTAAGGACACAATACCGTTTGTTTGCCATTTCTAAAAGGACTCTCTAAAAATAGAACGAAAAGAGCTAGAACGTATTTACGTATTTGCAATTTGGCAGCAGTGAAGTGCAACAACCCGAATTTAAAAAAGACAAATTAAATATAAAACACCCGTAAAACTAATACAACTCAAATGAATATTGTTCATAGTGGTATATACTTTATCTATACAGATAAATATATAAATAATTTGTGCTGTGTCTTGTCTATATCTTTTTGTAAAGAATTGCGTCTTTTTTAGTTTGTATTTGTTGTCCATTACAAAGTTTAGGTAAAGTTTTATGTGTTTTCCCCGTTGCCCCCCAATGAAGTACACAGTCTATTATTTATTAATATTTCTAGGTTATAAAAATGTTTACTTCAGCTGCGACAGCCTGCGTCTGCACATTTGCTATTGCAAAATGCAACCTAACCTCATTTATTTTCCAGCAGCTCTACTTAGGAGGGACGCTGTTTTTTCGTTCTGTGTCTGTTATATTTTGGTGCTGTTGTAGTTTATTGTTGTTTTTGCGAAATTTATTTTCTGTTTTTTTTTCGTTTTATTATTTAATTATTTTCTCAGGTACCCATAATCAATGCAAGAATTCTCGTAATCATGTTTTCAACATTAAGCTTAATGAATGCGGTGCAATTGGGCAAAGAATTGAATATGTGATTGATTCCCCTTGTTAAGGACATAAAAAAATAGGAATATTAGCCGGATTTGGAAGGATTCCAAAAACGAATAAACTTAATTTGTAAAAAGAATGCATTGTTTTTGCAAATCGTTAGGCGGAATTAACGGCCATTTTTTTTAAATATTCTGATTGGCTAGAGTGCATGGAAATTATAATTCTAAAAGGCCGTTTTTTTACCAAAAGCATCTAATTTACATCATGGATGTCCAAAAAGGATTTCACTCAGGTTTCAAATAGGACAAAGTTCCTGTCTTTTATCTGAGGGGGTGTGCGTGGGGTGCAAATGAGCAGTCACACCCACATATGTATGTATTATAGATCTAGGTTGTTAAATAACTTACAGTAAAAATATCAGCCAAACGTTTGGTCGGGTACTAAGACGAACGGATTTCGTAAGCGAATTATGTCAATTGCATATATTTCGTAAGCAGCATGCAGGGGAAGGGGGAGGAGGTAATCGCTGCTCGGTTGTAAATAAAAACAATTGATTCTGATAGATCTGAACCAGTACATTTCTAGTCCGAAACTGAAAAGTTTCCATCACCTACCAATTTTGAGAAAATCGCGGTCAAAGTATCATGCACTGCTTGAATCGGCACTTTTCAAGGCTTAATAACTCCCAAACCTTACGTTGCCCAGAGCGGGTATTCAGCTTAAAAAGAGCTTTGGTCTTGCTATTTCAATATTAAACAAGAATATCCAATGGGAGACCTCTCATTCTTTAGTTACAATGCATTTTACAAACTTAAATTTGTCACACATTTTTGCTATGTTGTAGCCCTGAAACTTAACAAATCTGTTGAGAGTCTTGGCTTTGGTTAGAAACATTGGTTTGGGATTATAATTTAAGTACACAAAACAAACGTTTTATGGGCCGACAACACATTCTCTGGACATTTTTGATTATCATATTTATATACAAAGTTGAATTTGTTCTTAATGTATTCAACTTAATAACAATTAATTTTTGGCAAGTTTGAAGAAACATCAACGTTCCGAACCCAAAGCAGTCTTTAACAAAAATGTTTGAAATATCAGGGCTACAACATGGCAAAAATTTTTGAAAAAATTAAATTTAATTTGTAAATTTGTACAACATTAACTTACACATTTTACATTTTACATGTCGAATTTTAAATTTTCTAGTTCTATTCTTAGTGAAAGACTAATTGGCGTAGAAACTAGAGGTGAAGAAACATCGATGCTAATATCGATGTCATCGATGTTTTCAAAACATCGCTAACATAGATGTTTGGCAGGGAATCATCGATCTTTTTCTATCTCTACAAACCACAGTAAAATAATGTAGTTTTCCATTTATAGAAGTTATTTTTATATATAACTGTCTATTTATTTAACAAGTTTTTTCTGATGGCGAAATTTATGTAAAAAAATGTTTAACTTTTTTGCTTTTCAACGTATATCAATCAATTTCTAGATATTGCAGTTTTTTAACTATATCATATAGCTTCCATAGAAACGATCGGTCGATTTAAATGAAAATGTAAAATTCTGCATGTAAAATATATAATTCTACATGTAAAATGTAAAATTCTGCATGTAAAATGTAAGATTCTATATGTATATGCCGAAATCGGACAACTATATCCTATAGCTGCCATAGGAATGATGACGAAATTAATGTAAAAAAATTTTAACTTCTTTGTTTTTCAACGTATATCAATCAATTTCAAGATATAGCAGTTCTTAACGGTAATAGAATTACGGTTTTAATTTCATTAAGATCTGACAACTATATCATATAGCTGCCATAGAAACGATCGGTCGATTTAAATGAAAATGTAATACTCTACATGTAAAATGTAAAGTTCTACATGTAAAATGTAAAATTCTATATGTAAGATGTAAAATGTTTATAAACTAAGATATTTTTTCAGCTGTAACCAAAATGAAGCTACTGCTTGAGCTCAACAACCTAGGGTTCCCCACTCAGGGCTACGCTGATGATCTAGTCATCTATACAGTGGGCTGGCATGAGCAAACCATCTCGGATCGCATGCAGCAAGCCCTTAATATTAAATCCAATAGATGGTGTCAGGATAAAGGACTATCCATAAACATTTCTAAAACTGTTCTAGTTCCATTTACCAGGAAAAGGTCTCTCTCTCTGACAAGACCATCCCTAAATGGATCAACCATTGACTTTTCGGTTAAAGCTAACTACCTGGGAGTTTTACTTGACTCCAAGCTCAACTGGAACGCACGCCTTGAAAAGACCATTAACAAAGCCACTCGAGCATACTTTGCTTGCCATAGGCTTTTCGGTAGAACATGGGGCCTAAGTCCCAAAATGATCTACTGGTCTTGTAACACTGTGGTAAAACCGATCATAACCTATGCATCTCTTGCTTGGTGGACGAAATCTACCCAGAAGACAGCTGCGGCTGCACTTACTACAATACAACGACTGGTCTGCATAAGCATCTCTGGAGCCATCCGGACATTCCCCACTGCAGCACTTGGAGTTATAACTGGCATACCCCCTCTACCCATCACCCTGAAAAAGGAGGCCTGCCTGGGGGCACTTCGCCTCCAAAACATCACCAATATAAAAAGTGGTGATCTTACTGGGCATCTACGGGTTAGGTTAGGTTAGGTTAGGGCGGCGGCTGACACAAGGTTAACCCACTTAGGCCATCATTGGCCCATTGTGATACCGCAATGGATCTTTTATACCCTCTTACCACAAAGTTAGAAGGAGTCCCAGCCCGTTTCTCTAATGAAACCTGCTATTTTCTTCGGGGGGACAGCTGCTAATTCAGCTAGATTGTGGAGAAAATATTCTCCTATATGCTTTTTCCTGCGCCTGATTAGGGCCACACAGGAGCAGAAGAAGTGCTCTACTGATTCTACTTCTTCCTCGTTTTGGCAACTTCTACAGAAGTCGTTGTTTAGGACGTTTAGTCGGGATGCGTGGGCTCCTACGAGCCAGTGGCCTGTGATTGCTCTAATCACAGCTGAGCACTGTGTGCGGTGTAGACTGAAAAGCATTTTTGCGCGTTTGGCGTCGACTTTAAAAATGATTTTTAGTCGACACGGTGATGCTTCACATCTACGGGTACTCGAACCCCTAATAAAGGAGCCCATTCTGCGTATAACTGAGCAGAAACCAAAACTTGTTTTCCACAGAAACTTCTCTGTAGTCCTGTACACCAGACACGACTGGACAACAAAATCTATATCTCTGCCCAGTGGATCACAAACGTGGTACACTGACGGATCGAAATTGGAAAACGGTGACACCGGGGCTGGTATTTTCGGACCAAGGTTCAACAAATCCATAGCCATGGGAAAGTTTCCAACCATTTTCCAAGCAGAGATACACGCCATAAAAATCTGTGCTCGTGAACGCCTTCGCAGGAATATGCAAGGCGCACGGATTTACATCTTCTCTGACAGTCAGGCGGCGCTCATAGCGCTGAGATCTTTTACGATCACCTCCAGACTTGTAGAAAACTGTTTCCAGTAGCTGAACGCCCTTGCCTCCAAAAACACCTTAACGGTGGGCTGGGTGCCAGGGCATGAAGGCCATATAGGAAACGAGGTGGCAGACTCCCTCGCAAAACGCGGGGCGATGACACGACTAATCGGCCCTGAACCTTTCTGTGGACTTTCGAAAGGACACAAAAGGGAACTGGTCAGGAAACGGGAGGAAAACGAGATAAGTCGTCACTGGACCGACAGTGCAGGGCTGAGACAAGCCAAACTATTCCTCGTCCCCCAGATGTCGCGATCCAAACGCATCGTCAATCTAAAAAAGAGTAAGATTCGCACTCTAACAGGCTACCTAACAGGTCACTGAAACCTAAGGTATCACCTTAAAAAATTTAAACTTTCAGAAATCGACACATGTAGATTGTGTGAGCTGGAGCCAGAAAGATCAGAACATGTTCTATCTGAATGCCCCTCACTAATCAGACTTCGACTTCAACAACTAGGAGGTGAACTTATCCCCCCTACAGGATTTGGGAACAGATAGACCTCGACAAAGTGCTCTCCTTCATCAGAAGCCTAGGAATAGAGGCACTACCTTAATCCTACAGGCCGGCACAAAAGACTTAACATCTGGTCGCGGTGCAATAAGGCCCTAGTAATAATAATAATAATAATTATTTGACACTGGGTAAAAAATTATGTAAAATTGAGAGAGGGAGGCTGTAAATGATCAGTTTCTGGAGAGGATCAGGAAGTGCCAGCTGTAAATGGCATGGCTTCTGTTTGTTAATATGTTAAAGATAAATGGATATAAATATTATATAACGTCTACAAAAGCCAACTTACATTTCAAAAAAACAAATGCTGAGACTGGGACTCGAACCCGCGACCGTCAGATTAAGACTCGAGCACTCTAAGCACTGCACCATGCATGCAAATCAAAGGACAGCGTCAGAGACTGAAATACACACATACGCGTGCGGGCCGAGCACGCGGGAAAGCAGAGCGAGACGGAGCAAGTGCGATTCCAAACGGGAGACGAGAGCGGGACGGAGCAACACCGACGCAAAACGGGCGGTGAGAGCGAGACAGAGCAAAACGATGCAAAACAGGAGAGGGACTTTGCCGCTCTTCCCCTTCTCTTCAAACTTGAGTACAAATACAAATTAAGGATTAAACCATTTCAATAGAAGAGTATTGGTTCTTAATTTTGGTGTGAGTACTCTTGTATTCATTTTAAGTTTTTTTATGTTTTCAAAGTAAGAAAAAAATACTTAAACAAAAAATTTTTAAGAAATCCGTTCTTAAAATGAGAATAGTACGTATTTGAGAACGCGGATTCTCAATTTCCGGATGCCATAATTTTCACAGTGCAGCTATATGAATTCGTCCGTTTCGAAATATATACTGCGTGCTAAAGAAATAAGACTATGCTGAAAATTTCAGCCCGGTAGCTCAAAAACTGAGAGACTAGTTCGCGTTGAAACTGACAGACAGACGGACAAACAGACGTACATTGCTAGATCGATTCGTCTGGTGATACTGATCAAGAATATACATACTTTATAGGGTCGGAGATGCCTTCTTCACTGCGTTGCAAATATCATGGCAAAATTATAATACCCTCTGCAAGGGTATACAAATCTGTCATATGGCGGGTTCCAGCGGTAGAACCCGCAGTTTGACCGTGGAACTCGCAAATTTCAATTTAAGTTCGAATCTGGCCGGCCGGGGTCTGCTTGTTATTTGGCCTAGTGGCCAATGTGGCAATCTAAGATGCATGGGATTGAATCCCGCTTAGACTTTAGGTTCCCCCCTTTTTATACCCTTGCAGAGGGTATTATAATTATGCCATGATATTTGCAACGCCGTGAAGGAGGCATCTCCGACCCCATAAAGTATATATATTCTTGATCAGCATCACCAGCCGAGTCGATCTAGCCATGTCCGTCTGTCTGTCCGTCTGTCTGTCTGTCTGTCCGTCTGTCGGTTTCTACGCGAACTAGTCTCTCAGTTTTTGAGCTATCGGGCTGAAACTTTCAGCATAGTCTTATTTCTTTAGCACGCAGTATATATGTCGGAAAGGCCGAAATCGGACCACTATATCTTATAGCTGCCATAGGAATGATGGCGAAATTTATGTAAAAACATTTTTAACTTTTTTGTTTTTTAACGTATATCAATCAATTTCAAGATATAGCAGCTTTTTACGGTTATAGAATTCCGGTTTTCATTTCATTAGGATCGGACAACTATATCATATAGCTTCAATAGAAACGATAGGTCGATTTAGTTGAAAATGTAAAATTCTACATGTTAAATGTAAAACTCTACATGTAAAATGTAAGATATTTTTTCAACTGTAACCAAAATGAATAGATTTTCAATATTTCAATTGCAGACTGCAAGGGTATACAAATTTCGGTTTACCGAAGATAGCTTACTTTTTTTTTTTTTAATTAATTTTTACTCAACAATGATTTTTTTATGGGTATTCGATTTCTAAGCAGTGTTTCGAGGTTTTTTATTTTTCGGTAAGTTTTCGTTTTTTTTATTTTAAATTGTTTTTGTGATTTTTTTTAGTTGAAGTTTTTTATTTTATACATACTTACATACATATTTACTTTATTAGTTCCTGTTTGTATTTTATTTTTTATACCCGGTACCCATATGTGAAGGGATGGCTTTTAGAGTGGTTTTTATTAGATTAAGTTGGTTATAATAAGTTTTAAAGTTTAAGATGTTCAGATCTGCGTCTTTTCATTTTTCGCTGTGACTTCTCTAGTGATCGTAACTTCCCTCTGTGATGATAACTTCTCCTCCTAGTATCGATATCGACGAACCATCGAATACCCAACAGTGTAGTGCTTTTAACAGCCCGCTAACAGTTGCTGTAAATTAACCGTCCGTTACACATAGGGTACAAGGGTATTATAAGCATGATACAATTATAGAAGGTAGTCTCGTCGGAAAAATAAGGCCCTCGTTCGGAACAATAAGGCCCTAGTTCGGCTGTCAAAGTTCGTGTGAGAGAAACGAATGTATACGACTATAGAAAATGTGTATTATCCCTTATATGGTGTTTGGGGTTAAAACTGGCCTATATTTGTGAGCTCGATTAGGCGTAGCTTAATTTTGGAATTGCTGGTTCCGGCTCTGCTTTTCTTTCCGGAACAGCATAATTGTTTAGTCGCCTTCTCTTGAAAGTCGTCCTCTTATTGGTTGTCGACTTCCGCTATGAAGGACTTAAATGCGTGTCGCAAATTCTCGAGTTCTCACTAGGGCAGCACTCCAAAATTTGCACCCACAACGTTCTCCTAACCAAACATTTCGGTGCATTGATAAAATTTGCGCCTTGGACGAGTTTGCTTCAAAAATTGCAAAAACATTTATTTTGTTTCATATAAGGGTTAATAACACATAATATAATTTGTACACACACAGCCTTTCACGTCAACGAGAAAACACGAAATGTTCAATAAGGCCCTACACCCGAACGCTAAACACACGACGAGACTACCTTCTATAATTATATCATGATTATAAGTTAGTGCCAACCACGAATGTATGTAACAGGCAGATGGAGAAATCTCCGATCCTATAAAGTATATATATTCTTGATCGGTGACGTTGAGCCGAGTCGATTTAGCCATGTCCGTCTGTCCGTCCGTTCGTCCGTGTTGGTAAGCAGATCTCAGAGACTATAAGAGTTAGAGTTACCAAATTTGGTGACAACATTGGAATCTGTTGCACGCAGATCAAGTTTGTTTTAAAATTTGGCCACAAACACTTCCGCCGCCGAATATCGTAAAAACGTTATATTAGCTATAGCCGTGATTTTTGGCTTAAAATAAATAATAGATTGACTTAAAATTAGGCAATCGCGGACGTGTTCTGAAAATTTAAAAAAATGATAAACATAAAAGTTATTAAACAATAAATCTTCTGTGTATACTTCTTCGTCTTCTTGAGAGAGAGAGAGAGCACGTGCGTATTACTCAAAATTTTTCTCTTTGAGTGTTGCACAACATGCTTCTATTTCTTTTTCCATGTTCATGTGCTACTTAATTTCACCCACAATGCTTTGGGTACCGGGTATCTCACAGTCGGTCACACTCGACTGTAGCTTTCCCACTTGTTTACTTTTGTGTTTCTAAGTTTTTTTTGTGTTTACTTCTTATAAATAAAATAAAGAAAAATATGTTCATTGTATTTATATATTACATATATTTTAAATAAATTAAATTAAATTAAATTTAAAATTGTTTTGATTTTTAAACCCGTCACATGTTTTTTTTTTGTTTTTAGCTATACGACTTATTTAACTAAAATAATCAGGCAGGCTCCGGTTTTCACTTTCACAAGATTCTTTCGTTTTCGTTTTCGAAAACGAAAATCGGTGCTCCCGTTTTCACTTTCACAAGATTCTTTCGTTTTCAAAAACGGGCAAGTTGGTCTTGTCGAAATGAAAAGTAAATGCCTTTTCTACATCAAATCGATTCTTAATTGCAAAAGGAAAAAATAGTTGGCTCGTTGGTGTATTTATGTTTGTTTCACACCATCAGTGGATCAATCTAGTTCGTAATTACTTTTAAAGAATAATTTTCTGACCCCACCTCGAATTCGCAAAAAATATTTGCCGTCGGCAACGACAACTTTCGTTTTGGTTGCCAGTGCTGCCGTACTGTTGGTGGAACCAAACAATCTGGTCGAAATGCTTGTAAAATTAAAAGTAGGGCATTAATTATGTTCAAAGAAGATAAGAAAGGTTTTAATAAATAAAACAGTTTAATTTCAATGTTTAAATGGTACTTTTACCATTTAAAAAAGGTATAAAAGTCCCTGTTTAAAGAGTGGCAGCGCTCTTGGACCGATAAATAAACAATTTCTGCATTTATTTGGGTTTAAAACAAACAATTAAAAAAAGTAAAGACCCTTAAACATTCCGTTTAGTTCTCAAAACATCCAAGTCAACTGTTTGAGCATTAAAAAATAATTAAATATTTCGATAACAAAACGATGACAAAAAGTTTGTGAAAACCGGAGCACCTAAAAACGAAAACGTACGATTTTGGTCTAAAACGAAAACGAAAAAAAAAAGTGAAAACCGGAGCCTGCCTGAATAATTAAAAAAAAAACAAGTAAGAAAGCTACAGTCGAGAGTGTTCGACTGTGAGATACCCCGTACCCAAACGTTTGACGGTTTAAATATATCTTAATTAAAAATTAAATCGCCGCTCGAATTAGCTCCCGACTAAATAAATAAGTTGTCATATATTAAATCGGGACCCAGGGAGGCCATTGCAAATAAACCATTTATTCATTTATTACAATTACATTCTATTACAATAAACAAATCGCCTTCTTATTGAAAAAGTGTGAAAGCTTTGAGACGTACGTAAAGTATAGCCCAGACGTCTAAGCGATGGGCAAGCGTTTTTATGCAAGAAAGTTCTGAGTTCTAAACCCGCCCATGCCAAAGAATTTATTTACATTTTTATTTCAGATTCCTATTCATTTTTTCGGCAAAGTTGGGTTATAAATGTAAATTTTGTTATTTTTATCATTTCTTGGCGATATTTTTTTGGTCAGCAGTCGATCTTTTTTCTCTTTCACACGTACTTGTTTTGTGCATCTCTATTACAATAAACAAACCGCCTTTTGACTGAAAAAGTGTGAAGGCTATTAGAAGTAACAATCGCTATATATCGCTATTCCTGAAGAAGGAGCATAGCCGAGGCGTCTAAGCGATAGGCATTCATTTTCTATGCAACAAAGAGTTCTAGTCCCGCTCATGCCAAAAATTTGTTACATTTTTATTTGCGATTCTTATTCATTTTTTCTCCTCTTTATTTAAATAATACATTTTATATCAGTTATTCTTTGTCCATTCTTGGTCACGCTTGTTCTTTTCTGTTGATCTCTTTTCTCTTTCACACACACTTTTTTATTACAGTAAAAATCATCTTTTCATTAAAAAAATGTAGAAGCTATTAGATGTTAACAATCGCTGGCAATTTTATTTCAGTTCTGTCAAAATTAGGTTAACAGTTGTTGAAGCATACATAGTATGAAAATGGCGCTTCATATGAAATATAGGTAGTGGCCCAGTTGTCTGAGCAGCCGATGCATTTACGTTTTGCAAAATTGGCCCGAGCTCAATCCCACATAAAACCAAAATATTTTCTTTTTTGTATTTTTATTCTAAATTTTTTTTCAAGTTGTTCTCCGGGAATAAAAACAAAGGAAAAAGGAAGAAATGCAAAAAAAAAACAGGAAAAAAAAAGTATTGGCGCGGTCGGGGCTCGAACCTACGACCTAGACGGCTACAGGCTGCGCAACTTGCAATAGCAGCGTCTTAGGGGGGTGTTTTAAAATTCTAACCTTATTGCTAATATCTCCCATATTTATTATCCGATTTTACTCAAATTTTCGGAAAACGTCCGCTCAAACCTATTTATTTATTGTATCTATTAACTTTAACCCGAAAATAACTAGTATAGCTTATTTTACGTTTTTTATAATTTTTGAGGGCGGAAGTGGGCGTGGCCAAATTTTAAAACAAACTTGATCTGCGTGCAACAGATTCCAATGTTGTCACCAAATTTGGTAACTCTAGCTCTTATAGTGTCTGAGATCTGTTGTTTCACACGGACGGACGGACGGACAGACGGACATGGCTAAATCGACTCGGCTGGTGATGCTGATCACGAATATGTATTCTTTATGGGGTCGGAGATGCCTCCTTCTGCCTGTTACATACATTCTCGGTTGGCACTAACTTATAATACCCTTGTACCCTATGGGTACCGGGAATAAAAATTTTTGTTTTTCTGGTTAAGTTTTAGTTTACACAAAAAAGGAAGCTAACGTAAGCCGAAGTTTGTATACCGCTGCAGTTTGCAACTGGCTTATTAAAAATAAATCCATTTGTGTAAAAAAGAGGTTTTTTAAATTTTCATTACATTTACCTACAAATTGTACATTTACATTTAAAAATGTTCATATTTATTTACTACGACATCTATATGATATCAATTCAAATGATAGTTTATTAAAAGAAGTTTGAAGAATGCTGAAAGGATGAAATCTCGAAATAAATAGGAGTTAACTGAAGCAATAAAGATGTGCCAACGAAAGCGAGAACCAAAAACGAAAATTAAAAGAACAAAATCAACAAACACAAAATCTGCAAAAATTAACAAACAGTGCGTACAAGTTCAAGAACACACTTTACAAGGTATTAAAAAAGTGAAAATGGCTTTACGAAAGGATATTAAAAGAATGGAACTTATTAAATTGTCTATTGAAAAATATATGACGAAGATGAGCAAGTTATAAAAGATTTTTACATTAACAATGACGTTTCAACAAAATTGCCTGAAGGAAGGCAACATGATTAACAAAATCTGGCCTTTCAATGTCAAAAAGGTTCATGGTTAGAGCCATTCAAGAGGCGTGCGAAGTGTTAAAAAATTCAAGATAGACCAATTTCCTAAGAAAGTTCCACAAAATCGACCAAAACATGTTCCAAAATATGTGTGTTTGCCAGTATCACGCTAATTTTAATTTTTATTAGAAGCTATGCATAAAAATATTCCTGTGCTCCCACCAAGTTTTAACCACTTAAAAAATGTTGTGACGAGACCAACTAAGTTTGCATGAGTAACGAACGTAACCAATGCGATAAGGATTTGTCGCCTTAAATAATATTAATCGGCTCGAAGAGATTACTGAGTGGAAAAATTTGTGAGTTATTAATAAACGCATGGTGCTCAGCCAAACAAATAAGCCCGTTTCCTATTTAATTCTGGAATTGCAATTGACTATTCAATTCAACATGCACACATTTGTTATCAGTAGGACAGGATGAAATAGTTTAATAGATCGCCTAGAACCAAAATTAAGTGCAATCGGCTCAGTTGAGAATTTTCACTTGTGTTGTTTGGATGCACAATGCAACGAAATCATATAAATTATATAACATATCTTAAACAGGAAAGGGCACGCCTTTGCTCTGGAAGCAGCTCACTGCTCTTTCCGTTAGAATCGCCAGCAAGTCGACACGGACGCACTATGGGGCAAAATGGCAAAACAGCGACTTAAATCAGCGGAGCCGTGAAGCAAAAAAACTTGTATGAGGTATTGTTAGAAATAATAAAGTTAGTAAAAAACAAGTGAGAAAGCTACAGTCGAGTGACCGACTGTGAGATACCCGGAACCCAAAGTATTGCCCGTGAAATTAAATAGCACACGGACATAGAAAAAACAGAAAGTTGACAAATAAAGTGAAATGTTGCTAATAACATATTGAGCAACGTTCAAAAAAGACTAATTCTGCAGCTGTACTGCGCTCGAAAGCACGCAACACTTTTTTTCGCTACTGCCACCCAAAAGCTAAGTGCTCAGACACGCGAGAGAGCATGAAAGCATTAATTGTTTAATAACTTCCATGTTTATCGTTCGATTTTACTCAAATTTGCAGAGCGCGTCCGCAATCGCCTACTTATTAAGTATATCTATTTAATTTAAGTCAAAAATCACGCCTATAGCTAATAAACCGTTTTTTATTTTTTTCGGGGGCGGAAGTGGGCGTGGCCAAATTTTAAAACAAACTTGATCTGCGTGCAACAGATTCCAATGTTGTCACCAAATTTGGTAACTCTAGCTCTTGTAGTCTCTGAGATCTGTTGTTTCACAGACGGACAGACGGACAGACGGACAGACGGACATGGCTAAATCTACTCGGCTGGTGATGCTGATCAAGAATATATATACTTTATGGGGTCGGAGATGCCTCCTTCTGCCTGTTACATACATTCTCGGTTGGCACTAACTTATAATACCCTTGTACCCTATGGGTACCGGGTATAAACATCATAAGATGAAATTATTTAGTGCAAATTTTTTTTTTTACACCAAAAAATATTTTATTTTTTATGTTTTTTTGCCATAATTAAATTATTTATTCTTAGATCATGTTCTAACTTTAACATTATTTTTTTAGATTTAATTTCATTAAAAAAACTTCAAAATCGGTCGACTATATCTTATAGCTCCCATAGGAATGATCAAAAATTCAAGGAAAAAATTATAACTTCGTTGTTTTTCAACATATTTACATCAACTCCGAGGCATCGCCTTTTTACTATTATAGAATTACGGTTTTAATTTTATTAGGATCGGACAACTATATAATATAGCTGTCATAGGAATAATAGGGCCAAACTTCCATATTTCTAACTTTTTCAATAAAATTGTCTAGAATCTCGAATAGTTTTAAAACTAAAATAATGTTTTAGGTTCTAGTTAAATTCTAGTTCATTTAGCCAATAATATAACCATATTATACACCCAACATTTTTATATACATTTATTCATCATAATTATCTTCACTATCATTTTCCGAATAATCAAACATATTTTCATACTCGTGCTGTTCTTTAGGAGTACTTTTAACAGATCAAGATCCGCCTTCGGCATTCTAAGTATTTGTTTTGAGGACTCTTAAAAAGTTTAAAATTAAACGATCTGAGCTAATCAGCAATCTATTTAAACCATCCATATTTGAGTTCTGTCGACTGCACTTTCCTCAAAATGTTTGAAGTCCTTGTTTCGTGCTTTCTGGACTATTGTTCAGTTTGTGGAAGTGCGACTTAAATTATTTCTGGGTCAAGAATAAAAATGTTATAAGAAAACTCAACCAAAAGCTCATGCCGCCAACCAAAACAAAGTTATTTGCAAACACCTCATTAGCCGCCTATACTAGGGATTCATATTGTAAGTGCGCTACGGAACCAGGGCTGACGAGAATTAAATTTTGTAAAATATCTTCGCTAACTAAAGAGGATTTTCTCAGAAAAGGCACAAAAGGGCAGGCTAATTTTTTTATGACTTTAAGTTTAATATTTAAAGTTTTTTAAAAGTAGTTTAACAACGGAACTCGACGGCGTTCACTACTTTATGTCCAACAATAACAAAAAAACAGTATTTTTAGTATTTATTAAAAATAAAAATTAAAATAGATAAACTAAAGCAATTCGGTTTTATTTTTATAAACATATTAAGTAAGGTCCAATTTTATAGTTATAATAATTTTACTTTGAATTAAACAATGCGTTAAAAAAAACAATTTTAAAACGCCTTAGACTGTATTATTTCTATAGTTTTGCAAAAATGTATTCCAAAGCCTCTATTTAAAAGCATGTTGTGGGAGAACTAATCAACGCATATTCGTTTTCTTTCAGATTTAAATGCAGAATTTAATTATCTTTAAAGTGGCACTTACACAATTTTGAAAATCTTAGAAAAAAAAATTTCATTTTGTCGCGGTATTTGTTCTAGATGCCCCATAGTGGGACGGTCGATGCTCGCTCTCAGCGATCCTTGAAATTTTGCAAAAACAATGCCACTGAAATTTAGGCGCCCAGGAGGCGGGGAAAAGGGTTTTCGACGATAGCTCGAAATTGCAAAAAGGTACGCGGGCGGCCGACGCACATGATAGCAATGTCCACATCTGCACTGACCCAGTCGGACCTTGTAGAACGGGTTGTAAAGAAAAACGGTTCTGAAACGGTTCTATATGCCTCCAATTCTAGCTCAAAAATCGCCAGAACAATGATATAATACATATTAGATGTATGCAATAACATGTGTTCTTTTGTTGGTTTATTAGAAGCGAAGAAATGAGTTATAAAATAAATATTATGTGCAACTTTCGCTTCTCTAAGAATGCATATATATACGTTTTTTTGGAAGTAAATTACCCGAGCGCTTCCCGAACAGTCGGCTTTTTTCTATAGCTTCGGGTCCGTGCAATCGTCGCTTCTCTTAAAACGCATAAATATGCGTTCTATCCGAAACCAGCATTTGTTATTGTTTTTATTCTATTTCTCTTTCATATAAGTGCAAACGTCGCTTCTCTTAGAACGTATAAAGATGCATTATTTCGGAAACCAGCATTTGAAACGTAAATAAGAGAATAAAAAGAAAAGAAACTCACAAACAAATAAGAAGAAAAGAGAATGAAAAACACGCGGTTGGCTTTTGCGTTTTCTTTTGTTACTTGCTTTAGTTGCATTAAGAAGTTTGCTTGAGGCAGTTGTGAAATTCATTTTAATAAGTATGCAAGGTAAGAAAACATATATATATTGTTTAATAAGATAATTCATTTTAGTTTCAGATATATTAACAACATAAGGTAAGCGATTGCCATAATAAACTAAATAATATATTACTTTTATTTCAGAACTGGTATGTATACATAAATATACAAAATATAATATTTATCATTTCAGATTTCGTCTATTTATAGGTCATAATATTATAATTTTTTTTTATTTCAAATAATATTTGCGTTTTATGGTGAGTGTATACAATTTTAGTTTCCCATTTATTATTTTTATAACGTTATTTAATTATTGCATCAAAAACAATATTATTATTTTCAATATAATTGCAGGCTTTCTTCATTAATCACATAAAAATGTATTGTGCGATTTTATTAACCTACATATATTATATACACATGTCAATGCAAGAAAATACACGTTTTAAATAAATTTTTATTGTTGTTTTAATGGTTATTAATACATTATCACCGAACGGTTCCTTGTGTATGCTACAGATGCGTTCTTTAAGGCTTCCTTCATAACAGTTATATAACTGTTTTCAATGGGTTATTTTGAAGCTGTATTTTGCATGAAAGATACATTGCTATAGAACCGTTATTGATGTGTGCTGCATATGGGTTATATAACGCATATTTTAGAAACTAAAGTTGGAAGCGAAACCCGAAGATTGCCGAAGTGTAATATACGTTATTTATATGTTGCGAAAGAACTGTTGCAGCATACAAAAAAGAGAACAGTGGTTTCCTTGTTTCACCCCATATTAATCTGAAAGGAAGACTGCACGTATTGAGAATGCATTCTTTACTGTCAAAGAACGCATAGAACTGTGCTTGCTGGAAGCGACCAGGTCCGACTGGGGAGTGAAAAAGTTTTGATTTGTTCTTTAGTCGTTCTTTTGAGGCGGGCACGAGACCATACAAAATTACATACGAAAGTATGTAATGTGAGTTTGAGATCGAAATATTGTCAGTGTATTCCCCTTGCTCGCATATCTTGGGTAGCTCATGACTGCGACGCGTCAAGACGGAAGCGGTTTTTGTTGTTTTTTGTCGTCTATCGCACAGTTGCTCTTTCCGTTAGGATTTGTGCCCAACTATGATTTTATAAATTGTCCTTAACTCTTCTTCATTTCAGGGGTTATACATGTCAACATTAAGACACTTTTTATGTTTTTTTAATAGAAATCATTTTGGAACTGGGGTATATTTAAAGGTGGTATTCAAGATGTTACACAAATTTTGCTTATGACAAAATGTGTGTGCATTATAAATGTAACTTCTATTTGACCTCAAAACCTCAAAAGAAAAAATGAAAACATTTTTCATTTTGAAAAAAAAAATTAAATTTAGATAAAAATAGTATCAATAGCATGAAAAGATCCCGGAAACTGCGGGTAGGAAGGTGCGCCACTTTGGTGCATTTCATGTGTGGTCGATTATTTGGCAGAACAGAAAGAGTGTAAACAATAACTGACGAAAAAAGAATAAAATAATTTTGTATAATTTTATTGGCATTACCCAACCTTTACCGAACCGAAATATATTAATTGAATAAAAATTAAGTAAATTAAATTAAAAATGCAAATGAAATAAAAATTTAAAGAAATATTCGTTTTTTAAATAAAATGTTTAAGGTAAAGCTTCAGAAGAAGAAACACTTAAACACTTAAACAAGAAACACTCCGACCCCATAAAGTATTATCGATCAGTATCACAAGCCAAGTCGATTTAGCCATGTCCGTCTGTTTGTCCGTTGCTACGCAAACTAGTCAGTTTTGACCTATCTGAATGAAATTTTGCAGATATCCCTATTTCTATTGCATTATATTGCAGTTACTATATATGTATAAACGGCTGGAATCGGACCACTATATCCTATAGCTGCCTTAGGAAAGGTCGGAGAATTAATGGAACAAAAATTTTACCTTCCTGTTTTTCAACGTACTTTTAAAAATTCGAGATATTGCTGTTTTTACGGTTCTAGAATTGCGGTTTTAATTTTATTGCGATTGGACAACTACATCATATAGCTGCCATAGAAGCGATCGGTTGATTTATAGAATATGTATGAATTATATATGTAATGTAAAATGGGTAGCTAATGTTATAAAACGTACATACTTTGATATTTTTCAATTTTAGCGAAATGAGTCGATTTTCAATGATCCAATTGCAGACTGCAAGGGTATTCAAACTTCGAACTTCAAACCGAAGTTAGTTTCCTTTCTTTTTTTTTTGTATGATAGACTCAATTTGGGAAGATTCAAATGTTGCCCAACAATGTTGGGCTACGCTTAGCAACAAAAGTAGCGCTGTTCGTTTCGAAAAACTTTTCCCTCCAAAGGCAACATTTTTCGGGTTTCCCAACTCACCTCAAAGGAGTCGCTCAGACCGTTCGCGAGCTAACTTCGAACACAATGCGAAGTTTGATTCGCGGTTCGATTTTAACCGGACGAGGACTTCAGAGATGAAACATGTTAATAAGCATTCGTCCCTTGTAAACAAAATTAATAAATTTGCGTAGTTTTCATCCAATGGTAAGGGACTAGAAAAACGAATAATAGATTAATGCTAGTTTTAAGCTACAACAAATGTTAAAAACTTACTTGTGTTGCGTTACATCGAACGAGCATCAAAAGTTGCGCCACTTTGTATTACCAAATTGCCCTCCAATTTTCACCTTTCACTCAAACTGAAAATTTATCCGGCCTACTGAATTTTACCCGACCAGTATTTCCCATTTTTCAAACTCACCTCGCCGAACTCACTCAGACCAGTTGCGAACCAACATCGAACCCAGTGCGTTCGCACAAAGAGTTTATTCAATTCCGTCGGCAACGGCCAACAAAAGAGGTTTTCAATTTAGTTCTCAATTGATTTTCTCTGCGTTCGGGTGTGCTAACGGTAAATAAATATCTATTGGACCTAGTTTTCCACGGAGCACCAATATCTCTGCATGTGTGGTCGTTCGCAGGATGTCTGTGTGAAATGTTTAGTGCAAACAGAAAAAAATAAACAAACAAAAATAAAAAATGTATATATATTTTTAAATATATTTATATAATTTGTGATCTGGAAGATGTGAAATTTATTCTAAAGGATTACGTTGGCGAGAAGCAGCACGTTCGTTATAACATATATGAATTAAAATCGTATTGAAAATATGGTTCAAATTACATTTAAAAAATTTTAATGGACTTTTTGTTTGTGAGCGTTTAAGCAAAAGCTTTTGTAAACATAATTTTAAAGAATGTTTATTTTAAAATCAATTCTAGGTCTACAAATTCTCAAATTTATTTATTTATTTTTATTTAATCTAGGAATTGGGTTAGCCAATTTATTATCCCTTTAAATAGGTATTTTAATAAGTGTAAAGACATTTTTAATTCGTTTTCCACAAAAGCATCGAAAAAGGCTAAAAGACAATGCGATAAAAATAAGGAGCGAGATTTTGCCTGACTTTCCTTTGACCTTAAAGGCACTGCGGCAATAAATATAAATAATTATAGTAAATACATCACATAGAAGGAGGGCACAAAGCAAAGAATAACTTTTTATCTCGCTTTCTATAAGAAAATGCTTTTACGGGCTCAGCATCCTAACCAAAAAAAATAGCTCTAGAACTTAGCACGTCTTGGAAGTTTCTTGTGTTTTTACTGCTGCAGAGTGGCAAACAAAGTAAAAGTTACAGAGAAAGTTATTGTGCAACGTGTGGCAAGTGCGGGAAACAAAAAAAATAAAATAAAGCGTATGCAGCGGAGAGTTTAACTCGATTTCAGCGTCTAACAATCAATACAACAAATTTGTGCAAAAGGCTGGAGCATTGCTAAAGTGGATTAGCAGACGGCATTCAAATCTTTCAACTACTGTTTCCGTAAGTCTCAAAATATTGACAAAAGCACCGAATATTCGATTTTAATTTTTTAAATAATACTATGGTCAGTTATTATCATTTTGATCAGACGTTTACGAAGCATAAAAGGAAGCATTTTCCGATTGGACATTAATATCTAAAACCTTTTTTGATATCTGAATATAAAATTAGAAAAATAGTTTTCTTGTATACTTACATTTTCAAAGATGTCAAAAGAAATTTCCAGATTTTTATTAAAATTACCTATTATATTCAAACATAATGTGCAAATGTGATAGATATGTACATTTTAAGAAAAGCAAAGCTGAAAACCCATTTTATTCTGAAGAGAACGAAATCAGCTTGGCCCCAATAAATTGTTCATAAATACGGCAGACTCAATCTAAATCGTCGTAAAGTACCCCTACACACACAAGGGCTTAATAAGCCTACTAATCTGAAGCAGACATACACGCACCCAGTAGCAGGCATGTGTTCCTGTGTACCTATGTTCAAATGGTGAGAGTTCTTTCATAAGCTCCAAATGCCTAAAAGCGTTCCAGACAGACTGACACACAATGGGAATAACGGCGGAGATGTCGACGTACTTTTTAAGTAAATTATAAAGCATTCAGAATAAATGTAAAAAAAAAATTACTATGACATTAAATAAAGCGGTTAAAGTATGCAAAAAATCAACAACAGTGGAAAGAATCAACCTGACAAACTGGAGAGGCGTTGAGGGGAATCCCAAGGTACGAAAGGGAATTCAGACAATGAGCACAATGTCTGGACTGTGTAAGCGTGTATGTACTTTTTCAAGTACTGTCCGCACACACATAAATGATCCTTTTAACACCTTTACGTCTGTCTCTTCATTGTTCTATACTTCCCGTGTTAACTTTTCCCATAACTTGTTGTAAGGCCATTTTCAAGGCTTAAAGTCCGCCTTTATATGCAGTTATACGTTTCTATTGCTATATGATATAAATACGATAACGATTTAAACATGAGGCTCCTCGGAAACAACGTATTGCAAAAAAGGGGTATTTTTATTTATCAGAATATGTCTGGTTTCCATAAATGGATCTTATTATTATTATTTTTGTTTACTTTTATAATGTTTTGAGGCCGTGTGTAAAATTACATACCTATTTGTTCAGTAGAATAGAGTTTGATAAACTGTCTGCCAATTTATCTATTAAAGTGCTTAAACTAGCCTACTAGCCTATCAGTGTTCAAACGTTAACGCAAATTTTTCTCTTAATCTACCATTCCAATTTATTTTTATATTTTTAATTTGTGGAACTTACAATCGGAACTTTTGAGAACACCCTTCAATGCAGCTTAGTAAAAGCTTCACAAATACTGATGCAGATATCCTACTAAGTACTGGTTGGCAGCTTCAAAAATGCGGCAGGCAAAATGAAAGGTAGACTGCTATTTATTGCAACTGCTTAATGGTTGACTCTAGTCTTTAACTGCAGGCAAGAAACTGAATTATGAAACTGCAACTTTACTGCTTCCTTAACCCCAACCAGTCCTCAGAAAGTTAGACACTTAAAATCTGCAACGAAATCAAAGATCAGACTCGTAGACCGACACACATAAAACCATTCTCGAGTGCCCGACGGCTTGGGTTAAAACGTAAACGATGAAGTTTTGCACAAGTCGTTTGCAGGGAATTACAAGGGTCACCGGTTATCGCAATTCTTGACACATAGGTATTCACGGAAAATAAAATAAACAATGTCTTCAGCAAAGTGAACCCTACCTTCATTCCTTTTACTTTATCCCGATTAAGTGGTCTAACAATTATTCTTTCAATGGCTTTTATAGTTTCCAGGTTCGTTAAAAAACCCACAAAACACAAAAACTTTTAACAAAAGTTATTTTTATAAAGAACTTTACAAAATAAATATCCATAGAATACATACAAATCTTCAATTTTCGTGAGATAGAGGAAAATTACTATTATAATTTATACTCTGGGAAATATTTCCTATTCCTTTGCTGTGTCTTTGGCTAGACAAATTTAGTAACCTCAGATTTCTTAATGGTTTGTTGATGGCGTTGATCCAATTTTTGAAATATGTTCTTGAAATAAATATGGGACTAGCTTTTCCCAGTATTTTAAACATGCTCTTAACGAGGTGAGATAGAAGTGACAATCGCACATCCAACTTAAAAATTTCTGGTAAAAATTTTGTGGCGATTAATAGCGGAAAATGCAATAAGTGGTAGGACGAAATTAAAAGTGGTCTCAAGAACCTACAAAGAGATTTGATTCAGAAATACAAGCCGACAAACAAGAAAAAGTGCGTCGCTAGAAAAACTGGGAATATTGCTATACCGGCCCCAAAACTCCCAATTACAAAAAAAAAATATTTTCCATTTTCACCCATTTTTCTTCTAAACCGATTGATTTTTAAAAGTCCAAGTAGGCACACCCTTAAAAGATAACTTTTGATTAGTATATCGATCGGACAACTGTAAGCTGGTTTCCAATTTTACGTGTATATGTATATGGTAGTCGCCTTCTGCACACTCTCTGTGCTCGTCGTCACCACGTGGACGGGTGTCCACAGTGATATTATTTAGTTCAATAATTTCTTCGACATCTGACTTCATTAAATAAGTGCATTCGTGTCCTTTAAAGAATACATTAATGGGGATAATATTTATTATTACACATTTGGTGCCCAATAAAGTTTCCTCGGTGTATCCGAAATACTTACCTGAATGAAATTGATTGAAATCGAAACTCTTTGAATCGAACGAGGCGTCGTTGCAGTTCGGCGAGATGGAGACGAGAAACGCCTCGATTACTCTTTCCCTCTCCTACACGCCATTACCATTCCCATTCCAATTCCCTTTCCAATCAGTTTCCGACACCCCCGCCCAGACATTGATGCCGTTTGACATGAGCGACGACTTTGGACGGAACTGTCGGCACTATTTGAAACGTATTGCTCGTTCGCCTGTCAACGCAACATCGTCAAGTCAAGAAGGTGAAGTGTAAACGGGAGTGAGGGTGGAAATGGTGCCGGAGGAGGGATAAAAGGCCACATGGGACGAGGGGCAGGATTATATGGCTGGAGACCTACAATTTTCTGGTATTTTCATATTCGGAAGACTGCAAATTCGATTCTGTTGCTTTCCACTGCTCCCGATTTCCATTCGCTTTGCTGCTCGCTAACTGGATGTATGCTTTGAACTTTGCTTGCATCTATGTGCCAAGCCGAAAGACAAGTCGATGGATCCACCTGTGAGTGATCTCCACTGAAGCTTTGCATTTTCAATTGGACGCAATAACAGTTGACGTTGAAGACACCTGTGACACGTCTATTTTCGAATAGACAAGAATAAGCATCATATGAAGATTGTTTAATTTGTATGCCCGGTACTGAAGAATCTAAAATTCTTTGGAAAGCCTTTATCCATATACTCTCGATTTTGCCCCATAACTTAATCATCTCAATCCGATACTGCTTCCAAAAAATAAGCAATAAACAATACTTTGTCAGCTCTTTCGAAATGAAATCTTTTTCTGGTTTGTCTGTCTGAATCAAATCGCTTTTTTAGATTTTTGTGAAAACCACTACTTTAGCGGGAAAACAGCTTTAAAAGCTAGATCGGTCGACCATACCAAAATAATTTTACTGTGTTGATTTTAGGGATAAGTCCATGGAACCTTAAATATCGCAACTGAATATAAGTTTAAGAAGATCCTACAAGTTTGGTCAAAATCTGACGACTTAGATTCCTTTTGCCCATTTAAACGAGTAATTTAAATGTTGCTTTAACCCACGTGCAAAACAAGTTAAAGTTTGAATTTAATTTTTGGGACGACGGGAAAAAATATTTCAGCAGCTTGTCCTTTTAAAAGTTTGATGGGTCGCCAACTATGCTTTTTGTCTATTTTATTATAGACATTTTTGTCCAAATTGGTTTGGTATAGATTACCGATGGCCTGTTGACAGCTAAAATATGGCTATTGAAATGTCAAAATTAATAAGCAGTGATGGCCGCTTAATGATCCGCCATCGTCATAGACTCGTTATTGATTTCGTCAATTTTGCATCATCAATAAATGAGAAACGAGTTATCTTGCTGAGTGGCCTAATGGCTTAAAAATATTAATTGTTGGTTTAATGCTGCATTTGAGGAGATGTAAAAGTAAAAACAGACTAACTTTATAATATTCCATCTAAGTAAGACAGAATTCTAAAATGCAATGCAAATCTTTACGATTAACATTGTCTCACACCATTTACTTATATTATAATTGAAAGGTCTTGGGATCTTGTGGCATTTATTATTTATATATAGTTTCATAAAACAGTTGTAAGATACTTTATAAATTTTGATCCGTTTGTTATGTGTAATTTCTTCTATCCACCTCCTTAACGATAGTTGCCCATGCGTTTCTTTGATTGCCTGGCTGCCTGAATTTTCTTAAAGCCCTCAGCTTCACGAACTTCATCTTGATCGATGTTGTGTGTCGGCACGTTCGTGGGATAGTGGACGTGAAACTGGCTTTCGAGGTTGGATTGCGCTTGGCTGCAGGAATCTACATCGCCAAAAGACGGCTAAAACTCCCGCTTCTTGGGTGTCGAACAGGTCGAGGATCCTTGACTGACAACGTCGTTAAAACTGCTTCCATTTATCTTTACTTTGCCTTTCTCGCCGAGCGGAAGCGCATGTAATGGGCCAGTCTTCGGAATAAACTGCTAGCTCCACTGCCCAGACTTGGCTCCACCCCTCCTCTTTTCCCTTGTCTGTTTCCTTTTTGATGATTTCCTTTTCCTTTCCTTGTTTCTTTATCTTCTGTTTGATTTTTATTTGCGTTCGATAATTGTCCATTACCAGATCAGAGTTTCGAATGCGCGATCCCTTGTCATTTCGGAAGCTGGAGATGCTGTCAATCCTATTCAAGCTGCAATTCGCTGAGGTTTCCGGTGGAATATATGTACGGCCGCCAGCCTTGGGACGACCTAGAGTTTGAGCCTGATCCTTAGAGGCTGGACGATTTCGTGTCTTGGTTGCGGGCTTTATTTGTCTTTGCCCAGGAGAAACAAACTAAAAGTAAATAAAAAATTAATATAAAACTTCACCAAGTCGAAGTTTGTATACCCCTGCAGTTTGCATTTGGATTATTAAAAATCGATCCATTTTGGCAATTTAAATTAATAAAGAATTTAGGTTAATTATACCCTTGCAGAGGGTATTATAATTTTGCCATGATATTTGCAACGCAGTGAAGGAGGCATCTCCGACCCCATAAAGTGTATATATTCTTGGTCAGCATCACCAGCCGAGTCGATCTACGCGAACTAGTCTCTCAGTTTTTGAGCTATCAGGCTGAAATTTTCAGCATAGTCTTATTACTTTGGCACTCAGTATATATGTCGGAACGGCCGAAATCGGACCACTATATCGTATAGCTGCCATATGAATGATGGCGAAATTAATGTAAAAAAAATTTTAACTTCTCTGTTTTATAACGAATTTCTATAAATTTCGAGATATAGTCGTTTTTTATAGTTCTAGAACTACGGTTTTAATTTCATTAAGATCGAACAACTGTATCATATAGCTGCCATAGAAGGGATCGGTCGATTTATATGAAAATGTAAAATTCTACATGTAAAATGTAAAATTTTACAAAATTTACATAATTTGACATTTTTTTTTTTAACATTACCAAAATTAATCGATTTTCAATGATCCAATTGCAGACTGCAAGGGTATTCAAACTTCGGTTTACCGAAGTTAGCTTTCTTTCTCGTTTTTATTCCATTTAGCTACACATTTTAAATGTACATTTTTACATTTTCATATAAATTAACCGATCGCTTCTATGGCAGCTATATGATATACATAGTTGTCCTACCTTAATGAAAACAAAATCGTAATTCTAGTTTCATAAAAAATAGCTATATCTTAAAATTTATAGAAATACGTTGAAAAACAACGAATTTATAATTTTTATACCCTTGTATTATTATTTGTCTAAAAGTTTGCAACGCAGTGAAGGAAGCATCTCCGACCCCATAAAGTGTATATATTATTGATCAGCATCACCAGCCAAGTCGATCTAGTCATGTCCGTCTGTCCGCAACGCAAACTTGTCTCTTTTAGTTTTGGAAGCAATCCAGATGAAACTTTGCAGAAAGTCTTCTTTCTATTGCAACTAGTATAAACACCGGAATCGGACCACTATATCTTATAGCTGTCATAGGAAAGATAGGGCCAAAATGGGTTATTTTCGCTATTTTTGAAGATATTGGTCTCTAATTAAATATATGATCCTTTGATTATATTAATGCTATACATTTTAAATTTTATGCAAATCGGACCGCTATATCTTATAGCTGCCGGACCGAAATAGTTGATTTTCGTTGTTTTAAAGATATCGGACTAAAACTTAGTAAATGGCGTTTTAATTTAAACATACATACATTTAAAATTTCATCCAAGTCGGACCACTACATCTTATAGCTGACATAGGAATGATCTGGCCAAATTAGGCGATTTTCGTTGTTCTTTACGATTTCGGACTAAAACGATATATAAGATTCCTTATTTTTATTTTATTTATTATCTGCAAGTGTAAATAAACTTCGGCTTGCAGAAGCTAGCTTTCTTTCTTGTTATACCCGGTACCCATAGGGTACAAGGGTAGTATAAGTTAGTGCCAACCGAGAATGTATGTAACAGGCAAAGGAGAAATCTCCGACCCTATAAAATGTATTTATTCTTGATCAGCGGCACCAGCCGAGTTGATTTAGCCATGTCCGTCTGTATGTCTGTCCGTCCGTCCGTCCGTCCGTGTGAAACAACAGATCTCAGAGACTATAAGAGATAGAGTTACCAAATTTGGTGAAAACATTGGAATCTGTTGCACGAAGATCAAGTTTGTTTTAAAATTTGGCCACGTCCACTTCCGCTCCCGAAAATCATATATATAAGCTATAATTGTCATTTTCGGCCTTATTTACTTATATATATAATAAATAAGTAGGCATTCGCGGACGTGTTCTAAAAATTTTAGCTAAATCGGATGATAAACATGGAAGTTATTGTTGAAGCTACGTACGTAGCATTGAGTCACACTCTCGCTCAATCGCACTGCTTAGGAACAATTTCGCGTGTCTGAGCACTTAAATTTTGAGCGAGAGAGATGTTGAAAGTGCCAATGCGTGTTGCTTAACATGTCCCTAGCAACATTTGTCTTTTTTGGGTGTTGCTCAATAAGTTTCTAGCTACATTTGTCTTCTTTTGTCAACATTTTCTTTTTCCATGTTCATGTGCTATTTAATTTCACTCACAATGATTTGGGTACCGGGTATCTCACTGTCGGACACTCGACTATAGCTTTCCCACTTGTTTTTCTTTTTACTTTGAAATCATAACAATGGCAGCTCTATGATATAGTTGTCGTATCTGTCCCGTTCCTACATATATACTAACTGCAATAGAAATAAAACTATTCTGAAAGTTTCAACCCGATAGCTCAGAAACTGAGGGACTAGTTTGCATAGCAACGGACAGACGGATATGGCTAGATTAACTCGTCTGGTCATGCATATCAAGAATTTATATACTTTATGGGGTCGTTGCAAACTTCTGGTCAAAATTATAATACCGTGCAAGGGTAAAAAAGTATAATACCCTAGGTTAAAAACCTAGCATAAATTTAGAAAAATTGATAATAATGCGCTTAGGCTTAAAGATTTACCTGTCCATAAGCTCCATTTTTCTGCTGAGAGAAGGATGGGGTTATGCTTCCCGGGAGTGCTGCATTGTGCTGGAAAACTTGTGGGCTGTTCACATGTTGAGGCATGCCATACCAATATTGATAGTTGCCAGGGAGCATCCCCTGATATTGTTGCTCCTGGTGTTGATACCAGGCCTGGGGCTATACAGGACTCCCATCTGGGGCTGTGACTGTTGCCCGTAATAATATTGCTGTTGTAGATTTTGATTCTGATGTAGACGCTGCTGATGTTCAATTGGAATCTGTCGGCTCATAAAGGGATTCGCTCGTATCATTGACATCGCAGGGTGTCGCTGCTGCTGAAGGTCTTGTGTATTTTGAATCGACATCTTAGCTTTGTGTTGGTTCCCAGAAGATACGTTACTTAAAGAGTAATGGAGCCAGCGGGTTACAGCAAGATAAAGACTATCATTTGTCTGTCAAAAATTTTGTGCAATTAAGTTGGACATTCAGCTTCAAATTAAATAAGAAATAGATGAGTGTGCTTTACAAGTAAGATTGGTCATCATAGAAAAACGATTTTAAAGTAAAGCCTAGCTTGGTCTGATATAAGCGTTGCCTGAAGGTCGAGTGTGACTGTAATTGTGAAATATAAGGGTACATAAGGGTCTGTAGCCCAAAGTATGCAGTGATTAGAGGGATTTGTGGCTCCCGACTATACTAGTATACTTATTACTCACGCATAAATTTCCAGTGGAACACAGATCGTCTTGCTCGCTACTGAATTTTAAGAGTGTTAGGAGTGAACTTTCTGCTTTCACCGCATTCCGCTTGTCAGAGCACCTGGCACTGCTAGTTCATGAAGAATGGAAGATTAGCCCTCTGTCCATAAGCAAATGGTCTTGCTTTGATCTGGTTGTTGTCGTCCTTTAGGCCATTCCCAATTCTATATGTGGCCGGGAAGGCTATTTTCTCACTCGACATGCTAGGCATTCGTTCGTTTAGGCTAAGACCTGAATATGTTTCGAAATGTGTGTGTATGTTCTTGAACCGAATTTGGATTTAGTATTGAGCCATTGGTGTTAATTGACAGGCAGTGTACATATTTTACAAGGACTCCCTCGATATTGGCGTTATCATACAAACATCCAAAAATGTTCTCAAGGACAAGGACTCCCTCGATATTGGCGTTATCATACAAACATCCAAAAATTGTCCAAAAGGTAGCTGCTACGCTGGATTTTTAGCGCATTATACACATTCGCACAAATTTATAAATTGGTTTCTATATTTCAGTTGGACATTAAAACAAACAATTTCACAAATAAATTAACAATCTTCGAAAATCGAATGCCCATATAATGCCTTTCGGCTTGCCCGTCTCGTAAATAAATTAAGCCTTATTGCATAACTGAAGTCGATTTCTGATTTCGATTTCGGTTATGCAATATGGCTTAATTGTAAGTATTGAATATCCCATGGTCCGAGAGCTCTTGGTCCTTTGTTTTTGGACGATTCTTCTCCGTTGCATAAAAAAAACTTGCCTCATTTCATGGTACCTTCCCCCACTCTCTTTGCTATGCTTCCTGTCTACTAATTAAAAGTTCAATGCGCAACATTCCCCACACAGAAGAACAACAGCGCGAAACAACAATGACAGCGGCGAGTATTGACAATGACAACGGCACAGAATGTGGAAAAGGTGAAGGGATGGCAGAACTGAAACAGGAACTGGGAGGCTGCTGGATATAAAGAGCATAGTTAATTTATTTATTTTTTCAAGTATTCCCTTTTCATGTTTTTTTTTACAAACGACTGCCGTAATTTTGTTGTACACAATTAAGTTTTTAATTCTTCAATCCATTGGACAAAAAACATGCAAATTGAGGGAAAGCGCAGCATTCAGAGTGGAATACGTATTAAAAGATCGGTTGGACTTGTTTAATGTCGAATCTAAGAATATTAAAATAAAATAAAGAATTTATTTAATCGAAGGTAATTTTTATTTACTAAACTAAACCATGACCAGAAATTGTATTTTATTTAAAAAAAAAATGACCAAATAAGCTCAACATATTTTCCTTTTGTGTAAATATAAATATGGATTTTTCATCTAATCTAATTTTCAATCAATCTAATTAAATTACGTTCCAATCCTAAGAATATATTCCCAAATCCAAAACCTAAAGCCAAAAACCGCATATAAAAACCACATAAAATCACATACGTGAGTTTTTGGGCACTAAACCCGCCCATTTGCAGGAATAACAGGGACAAAGCAGGAGTGAGTGGGAAGGGGTCGCTCCCTGATGAAAATTCTTTTAATTTTTAGCCGTCGCTTGTAGATTTGATGGAATATATCTCTTTTTCACGCTACCACGCGAAAGGGTCAAACTCGTTGACAACTGCCACAACGAATTAATTTTGACGTGATGCCTAATGGAGGAAACGCAAGGGAGAGCGATAATTCTTAGCTATAATTACCAGAGATTTCCCCAATGTTCATCAGAAAAGCCCCTTTTTCTCTGGCTTGTTTAGAATCATAGTTTTTCGACTTGTTTCTGGGGCAACATTTAGTTCTCCCCAGCGCCTATTGAAATGGATTTTAAATGATTTCATCATTGCTTAGGGAGACTAAATCGGGCACGAAGAGTTTAAAGCAATTAATCAACGGAGCGCCATATTTTTTATAGTAGGGAACTCCACACCGGTTTCTGAGGGTGTAAGGGTGCACTTTTCTAGTGTTCTTTAAGTGAAGTGCGAATTATAGTTTGTAATTGTTTTGAGTTTAAATAAACTGTTAATTTAATAACTTTGAGAAAATTAAACGAAGAAGTTGATATATAAGAAAATAAGGTTTCATAGAATGTAATTTTAAATATTTTAAAAATTATTTGGTTAGTTTATTGTCTGCATCAATCATTAAATTTCCGATTTCTCCAAAAGTAATTGAGATTTTTAAACACTCTCTATGTTCTGACCATCATAAAGTTCAAAGGTTATCTGTCATATCGATTTATATATTCATTTGAGTTGTTGTGGCATAACATATTTTAAAATTTATATTCCGCCAATTTATGAATATTTATACTTCTCTCTTATTGCAGCATGAAATCATGATTACGAGAAAATGCTGATAAAAATGTCAATGAACATTTTTTGGAAGTCTCAGCAAATTCGTGCAGCTTTGTTTGTGGTAAGTATATATTTTTGTACAAACTAAGACATCTGCGACTTAATTATTACCTGGATTTTTGAGCATCTTATTTGGTGCGGAGATGCAAATTTCACATTTGTAATATATGTATACAGTGTGCGCCATAGTAATTTTACGTTGCGGTAGATTTTCCATAATTTGCTTTGATGAATGTTTTTACTTCTACAAGTGACATAGCAAATAGCAAAAAATCTTATAGTTTAAGGCGGCAAGACCTTCCATTGAAGTATCCAATAAAAAATCTAATTTCCAATCATGGTTCGTTATTGCCGGGAGCGTTAAGCAATAAACCCGTTTCTAGGGATGAAGACGGTCAGATCCCTTGACATTGACAGCGACACGATGCAATGGATTTAATACGGCTAGCCCGACAGACCAAAGGCAACCCATTTGTAAATAAAGCCAATCAATGGTCAAGGGCGGATCGTCGGCGTTCTGGCCATAAAGAATTAAGATGTGCGAGGCGTGTCAGTAACTTGTTATTTTGTGCGCACATTACCATAATGTATTTTATCTGAGTTCCTTGCTGCTCACCGAAGTCCACACACCGTTGGAAATCAGTTAGGCAAGTCTTACCATAACCGCCCCTAAAAATCCGAGAGTTCAGCCTTCACGTTTCCTTTCTTCGTTTCTTTTCCCTTTGGTACTTATATCCACCATGTCTGGTAGTTCGCCACGTTGCCGACGGTCTCCGCATTTTGTTTCGACTTGCGTGAAATTGCAAAATCAATCAATTCGATTACGCATATGTAATATTTATACATTTTTTATGTTCAGCTCTTGCTCACATTAATGCCGTTGCCCGTTTTTCTGTCTTTCCGTCTCCTCGTGAAATTCCCTATATTATATATCCTCCCCTGGAAATGTCTTGGATTGTTTTGGTTGCCATGCGGGCTTCTTCATCAACTTAAAGTCTTCACATGTAAAGAATGCGCAGAAAGGTCTAGCAATAAACCTAACAAGTATATGTTCGGTTGTTTGATAATTAATATCATTTAATATGAAAAACAACTTCACAAGGGACAGTGGAAATCATCTTGATAGGCAATCAACATAAGTTTAATAAATAACAAATAAATAGATAATTAAAATACCTTCTTATACCCTTAAATATGAATTTAGGTATTATCAACAAAGTGAATGGAACATTCTTGGTTGGTAACAAAGCTGAGTCGATCAAGCCTAGTCCCTCTGACATTTCTCTATTGGTCAGCTTTAATATCTATAGATATATATTTGCTCAGCGATGCAGCATTAGACATGGTACTGACGAAAAAGCATGACATTTTCACGCATGAGGCGCACACACAGCCAACGTTGTAAGGGCGAAACGCTTGGTATTAATCATCGCTGGACCGCCCGCAGAAGCCGCAAATCCTGTCAGCCGCACGGCCCAGCGAATGTGGGCCCTGTCTGTTTGTCGAGGCGGAAATGTGAGTCTGTAGGTGGCTGGTCCTTGGGCTTGTGTGTGTGCCTGCTGGGCCGAAATAATTGTTAGCCAAACGCCCTGCGACCGTGCGTTCGTGTCGGAATGTCACGTGATTAGCCTCACATGCCGCAGATGGAGCACAGAAAAGGCAGGAGCATGAGTGGCCAGAGGGACGAGTGTATGAAATTATGCGGAAATTGTTGCATATTTAAGTGGGCACGCGTGAAGAGCTCTTAAAAGTTTATAATCACAACTTTGTGTGACCGTTTTGCCATCGCTTATGATTCCCCGGCTACCTACGACACAAAGTTGTGAGTTTCGTGATGCTTCCATGAAGGAGATGGTAGCCCAAAAGGTCAACGTTCATAGCAAGCGAAAGTTAAAAATTCAAATGATGATTTATTGATTTTTTCTTATGTACTTCAAGTCGCTGAAATATTTGCGTTTCTTTTGTAATAAATAATAAAGTTTAAAACTCATTATAAATGCAACATCTTTCATCTTGAACAAAAGTTTTTAGAACAAATCAATATAATATTAAACTAATTAGAAGGTCTACAAAGGATATCCTAAACATATTCGAAATAAAATATAGATGCAACTTCCCAATACTTTCATTGCAGATTTAAGGAGCATTATTTGCAATATTCTTTAAGGTTGCACTTTAGAACCACAATTATTTCATGAACTCTTTCGTACTAAATTCTTTTTAAAAGTAATCGATTTTGTTAAAGAGTTAAAGCTTTCAAATCTTAAAGGATGCATTGCATCCCATTTTTAATTATTATCATTCACTAAAAAAGGTTTTTAAAAATGCCCCTGAAAATATGGAAGTATATTTCCTTGACATAAAAAACTCTCTCGGAAAACGATAAATTAATTTAAAGCCATTATGCTTGAAACAGAAATAAATAATTGAATTCTTTTGTTGACTCATTTGGCTTCGCCATAAAAACGTTGAGTAATTGAGCCAAAAGTAACAGAGTAGAGGGTCGGATAGAAATGGCAGGCCGGAGGGCGCAGGAGGAAGACGGGGAGCATACAGAATGGACAGAGTCATAATGGAATAAATAAGATGCTGACTTCTCAATTCCATCTCGGTCCGCCATTTCCACAGAGTTGCCCACAGAGTTGCCTTTGACTGGTTGGTAACCAAGTCAAATGCCATTATTATTGGCGTGCTGCCGCCGGGGAAAAGCAGCGAAGAGAAATGAGAACGGGATGCAGGGCACTCTCAACTCCATATAACAATTCCTAATGTACGAAATATTTCATGATTTTCAGCAAGTTTTTGTGGGCTTCGCTCAACTTCAACTTTGTTCCCCCCTGAAAGTTCGTTTCTCTCGCTTTCTTTATACTTACTATTTCTTATGCACTGGCAGATGGCATAATACATTTTGTGATAATCCAACGTTCCCCCAGAATATTTTATTTTTTAACCGAGTTCTCATGAAGGAATAATATTTCTTATAGATCTTGTTCCGTAGTATCTTTCGATGTTTGTCTAAATATTCGTTTTTATACCCTTGCAGAGGGTACTATAATTTTGCCATGATATTTGCAGAGCTGTGAAGGAGACATCTCCGACTCCATAAAGTATATATATTCTTGATCAGTATCACCTTCGTTCTCGTTTTATTATTAAACATATATGTAGGTTCAATTTCAATAGTTTAGCAAATATTGCCTATATTTCAACGTTCTTTAATGTCTTATATTTTTATTTTCTGCATCTTTGCATTCTAAATCTTGAATTTCTTTGTTCATTGCGTGTAATTCAGCCCGCTGGTATTTACCTCTATTCGTTTTCAGCCAAGTTCAGTTTGGCTTTCTGGGTTGCTCTCTACACATACATTTGCAAACACACTTACACTATTACACACTCTTCATGGCAATGGCCACGTTAAACGGGGTTCCCAATTTCGTTCCGCGACATTGTTATGCTTGATGGCTTTCTAAGGGGAAGAGGGTGGTAATAGGGTTGCAATGCATCCAATTGGCTTGATTCATCCGCATACAGAAGTTAAGTTAGTTGAACTTTCAGAAAAGTGTGGATATTTTAGACTATTCGAAAATATTTATAGGTCACACATTAGGGTTCTTTCGAATTTCAGCAAGGGTCCATTAATATTGAATTAACTTAACAAAATTTAATACATTAAATCTTAAAGGTGGCGCGAGCAAATATTCAACAAATGATAAAGTCTACCTTATACTTTACCTCATACTTTAATTTTTACAGACCCCTTTTATTATTCCCGAAATCGCAGTTTCATGCGACATTCCCTAGTTGTGAAGCTATACAATAAAATAGTCATGCTCTATGTTCAACAAAAAACCTAGCCGTACATAAATCTGAATGGAAAAAACAAATGCCAGAAATGAGAGTTTTCCATTTGTGGTAATTAATTTTAATGTTGTCCAAGGGTCGCACACTGGGTAACACATTACAAATATCATGAAAAATATTATATTTTTATTAATTCAAAATATTAAACTTTAAAAGGAATGGAAAATAACAATAGATCTATATAATTCGTTCGATTTGCTTTAAATATATTTTATATACTTAAAATCTTTAAAACTAAGCAGACAAAAAAAGGTGTAAGGAAGTTAAAATTTTCACTTATCGCATTTTTGAAACAATTTTACACAAACATGGAATATAAAAATAAATAAATCTTTAAATTTGCATTAATCAATGAATGGTTAAACAACTGTGCGAGATCTCCAGCTTTGACAAGACCAGAAACCGATGTCAATGGACATTTGGCGTCACATTTTGGCGAAGCTTCAATGGTAAACCAAAAGAATAAAAAGTAGGAGGCAAATACGAAAGGGAAGTAGCCAAGCCATGAAGCTAAAATTAGAAATGGTAACTGTCCAATTTCAGGGCAACCGCGGTAAACTTTTTGTACGTCGTTGCCCTGGGTTCTTTAGATTCGACCGGCCAGTATGATGGGTAATTAGTTTTAGAGCTGCGACCCGAACGCCTGCAGCTGCGTTCCTGTTTTCGGTTCCAGTCTGAGCAAATTCCGTTAATAATTTAGGGCAAGTTTAATCACCCTAAAAGCAGTGTGACTTGGCGCGCCCTACCTTGTTGCCTTCTTGCTGCCCTTTGTGCCGACTCACTCTGTCAAGATTTAATCTTGGAATCAATTTGTCGAAGAGTGTGAATAAATGTTCTACTTCCTTAGAAAAGGAGTGACGTGAAAGGTTTCTTTCTCTGGGAATGGGAGCAGGGTTCCAACCTCAACCTCGTACCTTACCCATACACTTACCCATTCCTTTGGCGCCTTCGTAGGGGTCCTTTGTGTAGGCTTTCTTGTTGTTCGCTCTCCTTGGACGGAATTTATTGTGACGTGTAGTAAATATTTCTCTTGCCGTCCTGCGAATTTCTTTTCATATTTGCTACGAATGTATCTGTTACTCTGCTGCTCATTTTCAGCAGAGTGTCTCGCATGCAATTTGGCCCAAAGTTTCGTGCCTGGCAAGAGCCGTTAGCTTCTGCTGTTTGCAACTATTTGTCTGCCTATATCGGTCTCGCCGGTGTTTGTTTGTCAGCAGTTGTGTGCTTGTTTGGCCTGTAGTGTGCGGGCGTGTTAATGGCCTCGGCGTAGTTGTCAAGCTTTTGCAGTGAGTGTTTTCCAAGAGTACTTCAAGGAGTTGAAAGAGCGTCGGAGCTGGAGCTGTACCATTTGCCCAGATGATTAATGGCATCGGCGAGTGAGTCCAAATGCAGGAAGGGTTGGGGGTTGTACAAAGGGATTGGATTAAGGGGAAGCGGTATTTTATGGTCACTCAAGTATCTAGCAAGTTCCTTCAAGAGTACTCCATTTGAAGTATTTAGATAAAAAACTATACTAACTCCAGAATAAAATTGTATAAAACTACTGTTTTATTATTTTTCTGTAATGGAAAATATCAAAGAAAGCTGCAGATGATTCCATTGGCACGAGTTTCAGGTCACTGTTTTAGAATTTACATATTTATTTGATACTTAAATATGTTGTACATATTATGTAGATCAAATACTTCGCTTTATATATTTTAATTGCCCGTAATGCCTGGCAGCTGGCGTTTGAATGGGATATGAAAGGAAAAAAATATATGGTCAAGTGTTGGGGAAAATCCAAATGGCTTGGTTTGTCGTAAAAGCTCTAAGAGTTTTCAAAATATTTTCAAAATCTGTTAAAATTTAAATCGTTGGCACGCTCTTGCTCTTTCCATCGTTGGACGGATGGTTTTCAGAAAAGAATGACTCTGGGCTGGGAGGTGGGCAATGCCCACTGGGCATGCAATTTTCCTCATGAAAATGTGCCCGCCTTTTGTGCAAATATCACGTAGCAACTCCGGTTGAAACAAGCTCAGCTCTGGCATTCCGTTTCAGTTTCGCCGTCTCTTTCACCATCACCCGATCCCAAAGAATCTCTCTCCGCTTATCGCACTTTTTGTACGTGTAGAACAGGCATAAAAATTTGTAACACTCTCATGTAATCCGATTGCTCCGTGGCCTCTATCTGTGTGCTGAGTCTGGGCCCATTTCTGGCTATCTAGCGACAACACTCCCCGACCCTCGACCATCGGCCCTCGTCCCTTTTTGTTTTTAACTCTACCTCTTCCCCATTCCACCCACCAGCTCTCTTTGACAGTTTAGCTTTCGGCATGTCGTGCATTTTATTTCAATTTCGTTTCGATTCCATTTTGAGTTAATGACTTCCTGACATGCAAAGCATCAAATGCCCTGGAAAAGCAGAATTTGCTTTTGCGGCACAACTCATCAATGCCACATCTTTGCTTATGTACATGTATATGGTTTCAATAACTTATTAAATCATTGATGATATTTATTGACAAAGTTTTCGCTCGTATCAATAATTTTGCTTTTTTTATCTGTTTATTTTTCTCTTTGTTCCCGATTTTCCCTAGGCTTCCACATGTTTTTAGTGTCCCTCAAGCTAAACTTTTGACTTTTTATACTTTTGTTTATGTATTAACATTGGAGTCGTAATATTTGATTGTTATGATGAATCACGGAGCGACGGTTCTTTAGGATCTTAAGTCTAGCTTGAAGTCTAAAGAAAACTCAACGAAATAGATTTGCAGTTAAAATTTCTGTGCAATAGTTACACTTAATTAGAATAAAAGTATATTTTTACAAAATAACACAGTTTCATCACCGCGTCATTATACTATACTTCTTGTTCTGCTTTGTTTTTGCGAATAATTAGACCGTAGTCTTTAAGGTTACTGTAAAAGTTTAAAGGTTTACCAAACACCAACATCACCTATGTAAAAATCATAGCCCTTGTGCTGTTAGCAAACCCAAAAAGTTCGTTTAGCGTGCATAGTGAGAAGTTGGCATTCATAGCGAAGCCATATCGAGTCGAGACGGACGGCATATAAAGCCGGAAACAGTTAACATAGGCCACTTATAGCCGTTAAATGGCATTAGAGAAAAAGCAGACAGAGGCGGAACTGTTCCTTCTCTTCACACTCTCTCTATTGAATAAGTGGGCTTTTTTGAGCTGGATTTTTATTTTTGGAAGGATGCGGAATTTGACAGTTGACCTTTGCTTCCACATGCGTTAAGTGTTGCCATCGAAATTAATGACAAAGTAATGTCAGTCAAATGGATAGACAGGCACAGACAATCGGACAGGTTAGACAGGCCTCCATAGTCGGTGAGTAAGAGAGCAGAGCGGGGAAAATAAGCCAGAGAAGAACCATCAATTCCAAAACCCAAAAGCCCAGAACCCAGTTCTAGGCAACCGAGTCAACCATCCAACCATCCATCTATCCATCTGGATCCATCCCTTGTCATGTCATCGTTGTTGCTGCTCCTGTAACTGTAACTGTAACTGTATCCGTATCTGTATCTGTGCCGGCTGTGGCTATAGCGACATACGGCTTCGTCCTAGCCATTAAATAAGCTATGAGACCCTGATCCCACCCGATCCCTGCTCTTCCCTTTGGATAGCGACCTATCCAACCTTCGCTTACGAAAATTTTAGCTCATTGACGTTTTGCGCCGCCTGCCGCTGTCGCTTTGAATAAATAACTGACGTAACGCTACAAACACATTATCCGGCAGAACGTAAATACATATACAGCAGCCCCACCTGCCTGCCATCCAGTTACAATACAATCAACTGACGGAACACCGTTTACCTGAACAAGACCCGCCCCACTCCATCCTCACACCCATCCCCGTCGTCATCTTTGACAGTCTAATCGTCTGGCGGGCTCCCCACGCTCTGGCATTTGGCAGCAGCGTCCTGGAGGATGCTCTCCATTCAACCCCGACCTAACCAACCATGCCCCAGTATTTATGCAAAATTGCCTGCCGCCAAGAGCCTTCCTTCTCGTCTCACCATCCTCTTGGGTCCACCATCTTATATGCTATAGTGTCTTTAACTCTGCCTCTGAAAATAGACTCGGCTGCCAGGCTGGCACAGTGGCTTGGAAAACGAAATATAAAAGCAGGCAGATGGCGAAATTAATGTAAAAAATTTTAAACTTCTCTGCCTTTCAACGAATTTTTAAATTTCGAGATATAGTCGCCTTTTTTTAGCTCCCGAATTACGGTTTTAATTTCATTAAGATCGGACAACTATATCATACAGCTGCCAAAGAAGGGATCGGTCGATTTATATAAAAATGTAAAATTCTACATGTAAAATGTAATATTTACAAAAATTACATAATTTGATATTTTTTCAATATTACCAAAATGGATCGAATTGCAGTTTTCTATATATTGAATATTATCGAGAGATCAAGTGCGTCGACTAATAGAATATTGATTCAAATTAAATAATCGCTTATATCACGCCATATATTTTTGAACCGAACAGTGGGTTGATTATATTTAATTTGCTTGGTTTTTTCGTTACTCCCAATACTATGGTGTGTCTAACAGTATGCAATAAAATGTTTGAGGCCCCAAATTCAGTGAAAACTTGTTTTTTTTTTACAAATGTGGTGTTCCCTATACGTCCAACTGACTAACTGACTGTAAAGATAGTGTGCCTTTGTTTTTTAATAAGTTTTCCACAGCAACCCATAATAATAATAATAATAATAATAATAATAATAATAATAATAATAATAATAATAATAATAATAATAATAATAATAATAATAATAATATATATATATGCGGGGTATTTATTTATAAATGATGATGGTCGTCCTCTCTTGATCAGCGTCGTTTTAAATCGTCTTCGCTTTTAAATCGCTGTCATCCTTGAGTCGTCGTCTTCGTCTTCGATCATAATCTTTAGGAATGCGTCTTAATACATCCTCTGCTGTTACCAGCTCAAATAGCTCTGCTTTCTTGCTTTTAAAAGGCATTTTCCTCGATTGTTTTTACAAAAACAGAGAGCCTTTGAAATCAGTTGTGTGCGAAGTCAGCAGACGAATTTTTATTTTGGTCGTTCCCTATGTGTCTAAATATATCGGCGATAGTTTCAGCCATTTTGCGATAGCTAGTCTGTTAGACGTATTGGGAACACCCAGAATGACACACTTTAGTGATAAGAGTTTTTGTAAAACGGATTGGCTAAACACTGCAAATTATTTTAAATTTTAAATAAAACCATAAACATACATGTATGGTACTAAGCTAATTTTTTCGAAAGCAAGTTCAATCATGTTATTGAAACCCACCTGGAATCAAAATATTAATATTCTTAGAAATGGTATATAGATTTGTCTAAACAAAATGTAAATCAGCTTAATTGTTGGAGCAACCAAACCAAAAATTTGTCTGTTCTTGAATAAATTATTAAATTATTATTAAATGTAGTTCCAACAAATATGACCTTTAATATTCTTGTATAATATTTTATTACGAATAAACCAGTAAGGAGGTTCAAGCGGTCTCTTAGAGGCTTAGTTTCCGTTTCGCCATATTGCTTCGGATTGTTCTAGGAAGGCGTCTGACCCTCGTTTGCCTAGGTATACCAATTACAATTACAATGTAAGAAGATTATATGTCTCCTATTTATTCCAATGAAAAACGTAAGAATACCAATGCCGGAAGCCATTCCCTTATTTACTATTTATGTGCCAGCACACGCCTCTCTCCTTTCCCATGGCCCTATGCTTAAATTGATCATTTTCGCACCACTGTGCACATTAAGTAACTACCTACAATGACTTCCTGCCTCGACGTCGAAAGCTCACACACACATACAAGCTCGCAGGACTCTCGACATTTGACGTATGCTCGGCGAGGGAATGGGAGGAGGGATAGAATTGCGAAAGTGAGTTATTGAAACTGTTTCAACTCATAAATAAATAATTACAGGCATCGCAGAATGCTTGCGCATAAAATGTGCTTTCCTTGTCCAATGCTGTTTGCTAATGTTTTTCCAACCTTGCCCAGTCCATGCCCCTGAAACCCCTGAAACCGCAATCGCACATATACCCGGCTTCCTGTCCGCCTGACGGGAGGGAAGGTATATACCTGTCGCCGTTAAACACGTGGCCAGGGCTAAGTCTTCAGTGGGTTTGGTTATTTGTTTTCTAAAGTCTATGGGATGGTTGGTTGGTCGGTCGCCTGAGCTTTAACATTTCCATTAGGGAGCACACACACACTGACATTTCGATATGCGGGTCTGGCCAGTGGCAACACTTGAGACAAGGTAATAGATACTTAAATAGTAATTTAGTAGCTTTTCCTAGCCGCATGGATGGACATATGAGATTTTACGCCGATTTTGTTCTCTCTAGGCTCTGCTGTGTTTCTGTTCTTTTGCAGACTTTTATTGCTCTACTCTTGCTTTATCGGGTTTTCTATCTTGTGTTGGCTTTACATATCCTTTAGAGCTTATTCCGTTCTATCCAAACTGCAATCAAACGGGGAGAGTGAGTTGCCCAGTTGGTGTGGCGTGGCGTGGCGTGAAAAGGAATTCTTTGGGTCAGGTCATGTTTCATGCAGGAGACAATCTATATGGTATGAGCTTCCGTTCCGGAAGGTATACATAGCAACGTCCCTGGCTCCAGCATTCACTCGACGGGATTTGCTTGTGGCTATTACATTGGCTGCGGTCCATTTGACGCTGATTTGCTCTTAAGATTGCGCCTCTTAACTATTTCAATGTTTACGGCTTATTGTTCAGAGGGTTAAGATCTTGGCTTAGGCAGAAAGTTGTGTTAAGCCGCCTAGTTGTTAGTCACCTTCCGTTTATGTTAGTAGGCGGTGTGCTGCCCCGACCTGACGCTAGATATGGCAGATACATATTTACCAGCGATTAGGACCACACCGATAATAACTTTGACTTATTTATGGACCCGACCGCCTCGGGCGAAAGGAAGTGGCACACCATGGGACTCTGCGGGTGCTTACATATGTAAATTAGTTCAAGTTCAAGTTAAGTTTAAGCTTTGGTTCGATAATTCCAGTTAAATTGGGTTTATAAAAGTTATGATTTACTTTTTTGTCTCTTAAAAGGCTGTCATAAGCCTAGTTGGTTAACCTACAATTTTAATAGTTAAATCCACCTGGGTTAAGAATATGAGACCAGTTCATGACCCGAAGTACTTATAAACTTTCTAATATCTACTTCCTGCGACAAACGCTTACAGCCTTCTTAAGCCACAGCCATTGAGGCCGTGATTGCGTGCAGTTGCTATATACTCGTATATAAGTAGTTTTCGGTAAATTAAAGCACGTGGACATATCGCGACACGCCATAAGGCGACGGTAACAGCAGGAACTTGCAGACAACCAACGATTTCAGCCCTCCACGATATTGGCGGGATTGCTTTCAAGTTAATGGTCCTCTAAACGTGCATATATGTACATATGTGTAGACGTCATGCGTGCTCTTAGGTTAATGTTGCTTCGATATGAAAATCAGGATAGCTAAGTGAGAAAAAGACGTGATAAACGGTAAGGGTGCGAGGTGAATCCGTTTGGATCACTCTGATACATGTAGTTGGCTCTAGGAAGGTTAAATATGGAGGTTATGGGCTGTATTAGAAATTGCAAATGTGGTCGCAACACAAAGTCTTTAAATACTTTAAACGTATTTTGCAGTCAAATTATTGTTAATTAATTCCATTTCTGTAGTTATTTTTAAGGCCAATACAGTAAGTGAAACACAAACATGCTGAAGTTCTTACCTAAAAATGTCAGTTTTTATACCCTTGCAGGGTATTAAAATTTCTACTAGAATTTGACAAAGCAGGGATGGAAGCATTACCGACCCCATAAAGTATAATATTCTTGATCAGCATCACCAGACGAATATATCTAGTCGTGTCTGTCCGTTGCTTCGCAAACTAGTCTATCGGGTTGAAACTTTAAAAATAGTCTTAAAATAAAATATTAATTATAGTCGGAAAGTCGGAAAGAAAAAAATTATAACATTTATAAAAAAATTATGCCATTTATAAAGTTTAAAAGTGCCAAGTTCTTCTACCTGTGGTTAGGATTGAATGCCCAATTTTCTAGTCTTGGTTTCTTGAAGGCTCTCACACACTTTGACTTTTATCCACATAAACACTTATACTCTGAAACTTTCACTTATACTTTTTCAGGCAACTCTTTGCCTGTTGCTGGATGCACGACCCGCCTCCGCAAAGAAGCTTAATGCCAGCCAAGCATTCGACGATACATGGAACACAGCATCCGATTTAGAAAATGAACTGGAGGTGAGTATGCATGGCTTTTCGTAGGGCGACACAACTGTAACTGCCAATTTGCAGCAACAGAAGCGAGCGAAAGGCCAGAATGGAGGAGGCAGTGGACCCGGGCAGTGGTCGACCTGGTCGGATTGGTCGACATGCTCGCGCACCTGCGACGGCGGCATCATGCAACAGATACGTAGGTGCAGTAACTCCGGCAGCTGCCGCGGCGAGAGCGCCCGCTTTCGCATCTGCAACATGCAGCCTTGTCCGGAGCAGCAGGACTTCCGCTCCAGCCAGTGTGCCGCCTACAACGATGTCCCCTACGATGGCACCCTATACAAGTGGACACCGCATTACGACTACGTCGAGCCCTGTGCGCTCACGTGCAGGTGAGTGTGAGTGGGAGTTGGCTGGTGGCTGCCACATGAGTGCACTGAAAGAACGTAGAATATAATGCAAGAACCTATTATTAAGAGATATTTAAGGTATATAGCCTTGAGTGTGCAAGAATCTCTATTTATTCATATTTTAAGAGTGTTCTTAGTATTGAAATACAGAAAGTTTTATTTACAGAAAATATTCACAGAAAGCACTTTTTAGAAATTAGATATTCATTGCTGTGAAAATGTTTTTAGTGCAGTTTATGGGGGATATGGAAGCTATGGCCGCACCTAATCGGTCAGTGGTGCAGCTGGTCCAGTCGGATGTGCACTCATTATTCATCATGGCTTCCGCTCGGCAAGCCGTGCAGTGCGGCTTCAAGTGGCTTCCATTTGCGTCCACATTTATGTGGTTTGGTCCGTCTTACTTCCTTGTTCCGTGACAATAAAAAGCTGTTTGCGCCTTTTCTTTTCTGCTTTTTGCGGTTAAAATTAGAGGCAGTTGTGTTTGGTTGGTGTTTGGGTTTTTTGTGGTTTCGTTGTCTTTGAGGTTAATCCATTTAGATTGCTTTTACTTTTTTGTTTTTTGTTTTTAAAGGCTAGTTTACATCAGAAAAATAAATTTATGAGAGGATACCCCAAAAACTAAAAGATAATTAATTTTGGTGTAAAGAGCAGCTTTGAAAGGAAAAAATATGCTTCTGAAACGAAAAACTTATAGGGCGGTATTATACACTTTACATTTTCCTTTAACGAACTACTACTAATGACAGTTTCATGCAGGAGACAATCTATATGGTATGAGCTTCCGTTCCGGAAGGCTTACATAGCCTCGCACTTTTATTTAACTTTATTTTACTTTTACTTTATTTAAGACAATATTATCATACAAATTGAGGCATATAAGTTGTTTCAATGAAGTGAAGAAAGGAACTGTTGGTTTTGATCCAACCTCAAGAGCTAATTAAGTCAAGATAATTATTTTGTTTAAGGCACTTTGATGCATTTGATGCAATTTAAGTGGGCACTCAGTATTAAGGCCTATGTCTTTGCAGTCTTGGTTGATTTGCTTCTCATTAGCCAACTTAGAGCTCATTTTCGTTAGCTTTCAACGTAATCATAGATTAAATCAAGTGCAGCCGGGCAACCTTTCCCCATTTAAATCATGAATACCTTTGATGCCAGATATGTTATCCATTCACAGAGGCCATCCGGCGCATCTTGTCGAGGACATATCCCGGGAGAGGAGTGGCGGCAACGACGAGGAATCGGAGCACTACGACGAGCAGAGTGTCATTGTGCAACTGTCAGCACGGGTCCAAGATGGAACCCGTTGTCGTTCTGGCAGCCTGGATATGTGCATCCAAGGAAAATGTCAGGTAAGGTCTACTTAGTCATTGTATGAGGACCTGAGGGGCGATATCCTTCCGGTTGGACTCTTCCTTCCACTTCAAGTACTCCCAATCGACGCACAGTGGGAGATTTTAGGCAAAATTGCAGTCAAAACGATCGAAAATGTTTAGTATTTCCATTCCAGCTTAAAATGTCTATTAATGTTGCAAAACTACAAAGAAATGGGTCGATTTGTTCATTTAATAAACTGTTGAGCCCCACTGTGCTTCATGGCGGAATATGATAAATTACGAGAGCCGTCACAATGTTCCTAGTGGAGCTGTTGAGTAGGTCTGTGGGCATCGCATTGCCGAAAACCCAAAGGGAAGAAAACAAAAGCTACTTTCGCACTGGCGCTCGTCGAAGGAGCGTTAAGCATATGTATATGTATGTAGATTGCATAACACGAGCGCCTTTCTATCATTATACTCCGGCGCATAAATAAATCATAAAGTGGGCGGCCGAAAGGGGTGGGCGTGGGTGGCATGCAGGTTGTTTTGCCTCAGTTGCTGCCATTGCTGCTGTCAAAAGTCAACTATTGAAATGCCAATAAAGCATGCCCCAGAGCAACGACGAGCGGAGCGGCAGCGCGAACAGGAGCTCCTAGGAGGAGCGAAAACTGCTCCCTGGGTTACGACAGAGAGCTTGCCATGAAATGTGCTGCAAAGTATGCTACGATATGTTGACATGGGTGCCGAGGGGCACTCGAAAAATTAAGTTCAACGAGTTTGTATAATTATTTCAACTGTCATTCTTAATTCTTACATAACTAATTAAACAGTACTTAAATTTATATTATATTATTATACCTTTTAAAAGAATTCAATAGTTGAATTGGCAAATGCATGTCTTGCTTTAAAACTTTAAAAAGGGGGCATAAATATATATAAGATGAAGCTATGATGCTCTTGTAGTTAGCAGATTTTTACTATGCTTAAGAGTCGATGATTGGCTTGACATTCATAGATTTAAAACTGACCGGACATTTTTGTGTAGACTACTCTGCAGAGCTCTGGTTAGAGTAAATTCAATTAAAGTGTTCAGTTCTCTTTCCCGTGCATTGGTAAACATTTAACAACAACATGCCTTTAAACTTTAACAATTATTGCAATGCAATTATGCATATTGTTAAAGGTCTTAAGATAGAGAAGAATTTTTCAACCAAGTCTTACTAGGTGCAGAGTCAATCCTCGCAAGGCTGGAATAGCAGCTTCATCCTCTACGGTTTGGCATGCTTACAACTGTAATAATGTCAAACAAAATTGGCGACAACGGTAAAAGCGTTGCCGAAACTTGGGATCAGCCTAAAAAGCACCCTTGCGGACGACTACACTGTTTGAGTTTTGGTTCAGCTTCAGATCCACGAAGTTGGTACAGACAAAAAATTACCAATAAGGATATTGTTTTAGTTTTAGTCTTGAATACCTTTTAAGTAAACAAATTAAAAATGTTTAATGCTAAATCGCATTAATATATATTGTAAAGATGCTATAAGTTCAATATATTTTTTTAAGGATATTTTTATTGGTTTCCTATGGTAGCTTCTAGTTTTTTTTTTCAGTTTCTGCTCCGTCGCCAAGTCGTCACCCCAATTTGTTGTAATAAGAGCCAATATGTCATGCGTTCTACGTTTTGTTTTATTTTTGCCAAGCACTGGAAGCTGAGTAGCAGCAGAATTGGCAGATGCCAGAGGCATTATGGTACATGGCTCTGGCGTTTACATTTATATGTTGGTATTATGTACAGATATCTGTTATAAATAAATCAAATAGAATGCTGCTTGCCAGCTTGGCGTCGTTTAACGCGAGCCGCGGGCTTCGAGTTGGCTTATTTGTCTTGTGGTTTACGCGCACCACCCAGCTGACAAACAAGACACCCGACAAAAAAAGGAAAGCTTAACTTAGCACAACCAAAGTGGCGAATTGTTTTGGCTTTTGACATACATATGTAGGGAGGTTGCCTGGATGATTTTGCGGGAATAAATTATAAATAGCTTTGTGGGAAGATTTTTAGTTATAGGTTGATATCCCAGACGTAGAATTTTTCGAAGAAATTGCACTACGACAGGAGTTCCCTCTACACGGATACGGAATATCAAACAATAGAAACACTTCGCAGAGATTTTTAAAGTGATGAGGCAATAACTGGTTAACTGTAATCACTTACAGTAGTTAATGTAAAATATGTAATATTTTGTTTACGTACATTAGTAAAAAATGACTTGATTTAAACATTTTTAATAGTTATTTGTGATTGCATCACAGCAACGTTTGCATACTAGTAGTTTTTAAAACTTTATTGTGCTTAGATACCATTAAGTGGCGCATGAATATGTTCGGCTTGAGCATTTTCAAATTTTAAATCGCTGATAAAGCAAGTTTTTGGCCCACAGACCCTCCTAAACCATTTAACCAATAATGGTTTTAAATATTTACCAACTCATCATTTCACTTTTATATTCAATATTTGCATAATTTTTAGTTCAGACTTGATAAAATCGGATACTTTATCTCAACGAGGCAATTTAAGATATGTAATTTTAATATATAATATTAAGTAAAAAACTTCTTAGATTACTACGTATATATGCACTAAAAAATGTTTCTTTATAAAAAAACTTATAAATTAAATTATTTTATGATTGTGTGGGAGTTCTTAAATATAGTAATGTAAATCACATAACACAAGAGTTTGATTATAAAATCTTGGAAACTAATAAATAATTTCATACTTTGAACAAAACAAAATAATTTTCTTTACTTGTCCTAACCATATGTAAAAGAACACCATAAATCCCCATTCAAATAGAGCCCACCTAATTTGATCCGCATTTTTTGGGTCAAGTACCCCACAGTGCGTCCTCGTACATACGAAACAATCTGCTGTTTAATTCCACAAAAAACACACAACAAGTGAAGTGTACATAAAATGACAACCGTGAACTCGGCTGAAAAGAATCGAATCAAAAGCACACTAATGAATACCGGATATGTGTGCCAAGGGGCCCAGGGCCGACTGATTTTTTGTTTATTCCTATCCATTCTACGCCTAAGCTTATGCAATGGATTCCTTCACATTGATTTCCATATTTTATTTACGATTGCCGTTGTTTCTGTTTGTTACGCTATTGATACCACTAACAGTTGATTTACACTTTATTTACGCAGCCATTTTTATTTACCTTTCGTCTTTGCCTGTGTCTGTCTCTTTCTAACGCTGGCGTTTTGGTCTCTCCTCCCTTTTCAGCGCGTTGGCTGCGACTTGAAAATCGGCTCGACTAAGAAAATCGACGGCTGCGGCGTTTGCGGTGGCGATGGCAACTCGTGCTCCCAGCCGCTCTACTACTGGGAGATGGCACCGATGTCGCAGTGCTCTGCCACCTGCGGCGGAGGTAAGTTAACCCCTCTGCTTACACTGAAAATAATTTGAAAATTTTTATGCTGTACGTATACTTTATTTACCTAAACCAAATTCTCTTGACATTAAGTTAATGCATTTTTTTGCCAATGAGATTTCATGATCCCATATCATAATTATAAAAAGCAAAGCAGGAAACAGATAAACAAGCCTTTTTTCTTTTTAAACCAAAGCTATTTGGATTTAATTTGATAAAATTTTTATTTAACCGATAACTATTTTTTGTGTTTTAGAGAAACTTTTATAAAGATTTCTGATACAATTCATATACAATAGGGGATTATACAGTAACAAGGATTGTGAGCAGACGGAATGACTATACTATTTTATTAAATATGTATAAATCTGGTCACATTTTTTTTTTGAGTGCAACCAACTCCTTGTCACCGATGAGCTGCTGTCTTTGCTAGCCGTAGTGTAAATAAACAAGTGGAATATGTCAAGAACATTGGAACTGGAGGCCCAAGGAGCTCTTAGCGTGCCAGGCTGCCGTTTGTAATCCCTTCTCCTCATACTCCCCTTCGCCAAAAATTCTGTCAAATTTATTTTTCCCCTTTTCGCGTGTATGTGTGCATGCAGGGAAGCCAGGTATTTGTCGTGCTCATTTATTTTCATTGAATTGGAATTTGTTTCGATTGAATGTTTGCATGGTAATCGAGTGGCAGCAGCTACTATCCACAGTCCCCAGCCCTTGGGTAATGTGGTTGTTGAAAACTGTGTTTTTACTTCACCCTCGCTGCTACCTGTGTTTGATTAATAGTCCAGTGGTATAATATATTTGAAACTAAAGTTTCTCGATTAGCCCAAAGTCAGTCCTAGGTTGGGTTTCATGCTAGGTTCGGGCAATAAATTGGGCCGCCAGGCTACCATTTCTGGGTTAAGTTTCGAGTGTTGTTCTCGAGTGCCCAAGCAAGCGACTTGATGAGCCTTGAGGTAATAAAACCTGGCGTTGAAGAGAATATACAAACATATATGTATATAAAACAAATAGCTGGGCAAGTCTTGAAAAGTTTTTTCCTTACATATATAACCAGAATGAGAATTTGTTTTTTGTTTAGATTAAACTTATTCCTAAATATTAACTGTATATCTATGGGAACATATGGCTTATTTAACCAATAAGGCAAAAATAGCATTTCAAAGATAACTATGTTTTTGTCTTTTTAAATATATAAATAATACATTTAAAAAACTTGTGAGCTCACCACACGGAAAAAAATCTTACATTAACCCAATCATCATATATATCTTAAGTGGAAGAAAATCGATGGCTCACAAAATCAAATTTACGGCTGTTCAGTAGGCTGGCTTTCAGGTGTCCCATAAATGTTTAATCATCACTTTTCTTCGGCCATTAGCCTGTCCAGGATAAGCGTCAGGTAAATGTCACCAAGGGCGGATGGAGGAGTTTCTGGCCAGCCGTTTGCTCAGGCATTATCCGGCGGCAAATGGCAAAATCAATTTCTGGCTTTTCCGCCAGTTTTAATTGCAGTTTCGCTCGGGGCGGTCGCCATTAACCCGCGTGACCTACTCAATGCTGGCTTGACCTGCCTGTAATTACATTTTAATAGGTATGTGTCCGTCTGTGTTTAGTTTTTAGATGTCAGTTAAATGTCAAGTGCAATGCAGCGCCCAGCCCCAGGGTCTCTTTGGGGGATTTCCTCTCGGATTAGTGGTCACCTGTGAGTTCCACGCCAGACCCAATTTAAAAGGTTTTTTTGCTTGGAACATCGAATGGCTTTTACTCTTGTTCAGTCCACAATGCCCCCAACACTTCAAGCATATAATTGCACACATTTCACGAAATCAATTATGCTCAATTATACATATTTGCTCGGGTAGTTTTGCAGTTGTTTAACTGCAGTTCTCGTGCACGTGACAGGAGTTCCAACTGTCTGATGGGTTTACTTCGCTCTGAGTTGTCTACCTTGTCCCAAATTAAACACACTCAATTCTCATTTAGCTTGCTGTTATTTTTAAACTCTTTTTGGTATTCCGAAAGGGGTTTCTGGGCTTTTGGCAGTCTGAAACCAGAAACGAGGGTCAGAAACCATTTTTAGGAGTTAAAAAAGGAATACGCACGCATGTTTTTGTTTTTAATTATCTTCTGGTAAAATCTGTGTCAGAGTATTATAAAAATAATGATTACACAATTATTGTAAACTGAGATAAAAATAGTCGAAAAAGTCGGAGAGAAAAAATATAATAAATTAAGGTAATTGAAGTTGTGGAAAATTATTAAAAGGTATTAAGAATATTATAGTCATGTTATGTATGAATATAACACGTAAATGTATACATATTTTTGAAGGTTCTCACCCACGAAGTTTTTGAAAAATACCTTAAGCAAAATAACACCGTAAAAGATCAAATTCCTCAGTCTAACTGTGTAAACTGATACAAGCGAGCATGAACGCAGCAGTGAGGACGAATGATTGAGTTTCGCAGAGATTCGGCGCTTTAAGAAGCTCAACTCTGACAACCTGCTGGCTGTCGGCTTTTCATGCCGCACCTCCGTTCCACCCACGAGAATGCAGTCTGAAGATGACTGCTCTTCGGGCTTCGACAATTGACGTAAATGCCATGAGAGGATATTACCAATTGCCTTAAGCCAATTGTGTCATGAATACGCAGTCAGCGGACGAGGAGAAACTTGGCTGGGGATGGAGGTGAAGGAGCAGAAACTCGATGACGATGACATGGCCGTGACACACGCTCACTGCCAATAGAGCTTATAAGCGAAATGCGATAGCTGTAAAATCAGCGTCACAGCTGCTCACCGGGGGAGTATTTCCACCGAAATCAGAGGCATGGAGACCAGAACGTTTCCAAGGGTTGCAACGAGGGGCTTGCAACGATTTCTCAAACTGACAGATCGTTATGACGTTATGCATGGCGCTGTGACTCCTTCGTCTCTGCCCCCACCGACTTCTGCTCATATTTGCTTCATCCTTGGCTGGCTGCATTTTGCCATTTTCCGGTTGAGCTTTTGGACCCTTTTAGATCCCTCTTCCTTTGCCTTAGCTGGCGGCTGCCTGCGTTTTCCCCAGCTGGCAGCTGACATTTAACCCATTTGAGAAATTGATTTTTCTTTGAGGGCTTTTATTGAGATCGCTTAGAGTTTTAGCTTTGCCTTATACCATATATATTAAGTCAAAATAAGAACGAATAGAATTTAAAAAATATTTCGAATTTAAAAAATATTATATGTTCACGCGTGAACACGTATATATGTATATATATATATACAAATCTATGCAGATGTGCTCTGCAGGCGCAGGCGCGCCCATCTTTAAATATAGCGGCCACTTGGGCACTTGACAAATATTGTAAATGTAATCTGAGCCCCTGCGTTGCACCTCAGAAGATAAGACGAGCAGATGTGCGGTCTGCGTAGGTCATAGAGTAAAATTAAGATTCAATCTCCTATATAAAGCGGAGATCGTTTAAAATAAAATCAGTTTCTTACAAAAACTCACATGTAAACATTTTATATTTTGGGACCGCTTTACATTATATGAGTTTTTTTAACCCAAACGAGAAAGAAAGCTAACTTCGGTAAACCGAAGTTTGTATACCCTTGCAGTCTGCAATTAGATCATTGAAAATCAATCCATTTTGGTAATGTTGAAAAAAAAATGTCAAATTACGTAAATGTTGTAAATTTTACATTTTACATGTAGAATTTTAAATTTTCATATAAATCGACCGATCCCTTCTATGGCAGCTATATGATATAGTTGTCCGATCTTAATGAAATTAAAACCGTAATTCTAGAACTATAAAAACGACTATATCTCTATAGAAATTCGTTGAAAACAGAAGCTAAAATTTTTTTAATTTCGCCATCATTTCTATGGCAACTATAAGATATAGTGGTCCGATTTTGGCCGTTCCGACATATATACTGCGTGCTAAAGAAATAAGACTATGCTGAAAATTTCAGCCCGATAGCTCAAAACTGAGAGACTAGTTCGCGTAGAAACCGACAGACGGACAGACGGACAGACGGACAGACAGACGGACATGGCTAGATCGACTCAGCTGGTGATGCTGATCAAGAATATATATACTTTATGTGGTCGGAGATGCCTCCTTCACTGCGTTGCAAACATCATGACAAAATTATTATACCCTCTGCAAGGGTATAAAAATGGTATAAGAATGATTTCACAGATTTATACATTTATATTTATATTTCAAACATTCCTTAGAATGCTACCCCTTTCATTGTGGTGGTTTTGTTTATTCCATATTGGGTTTGACATACGGTTGCAGTTTCCTATTTTGACTTTAACTAACACCATTTTCGATTTTCTCTTCCCTTCTCCCGAATGCTGTCTCTTTGTTCTCTGCCGATTTAGGCTACAAAATGTCTCGTCCGATATGCAGAAATCGTCTAACCAACGCCGAAGTCGATGACACACTCTGCAGCCTCAGTAACCGCCCGGAGGCGTCGGTGGAGCAATGTAATACCCACAGCTGTCCGCCGCGGTAAGTAGTCAAACACCAGTCTCTGTGTAGTCACCATATATGCCTAAGGTACCCCGAGGTCTTATCCTGAAGCTACCAAAAACTACATCCTGAAGGGAATAAAGGGAATAGGGTATGTTACTGGAGAGTATAGTGTAAAGGGGTATATTGAGCTCTCTATGAACTCAGATGGCGCAGGAAATTTGCCGAAGCTGGTGACACCATGTGACCTAACTTAGCATCGCGAATTCTGATCGGATGAGTACCGATGAGTAAACTGACTCTCGGACTCGGCCATATACGCTGATGATTTAGTTCTTGCTCAGTGAAGCGACCTGCCTTGTCGCACCTGGTCAGCTATCAATTTAAATGGCATCGCTTATCGTGTGCACGTTTTGATTGCCGACACTGGCACACTATTATCGCCCTGGAGTCGGACGCGGACGTTGTCTCCAATCGCTGCGGGCGCTGTCGTCCTGCCACTGCTCGCCGCACTTCCTTCTTCCATTTCCACTGCTGGCACACTCACGCTTATTTATCGTTTGGTGACATTTTGCGAACCAAAACCAAAAAGCACACCGCACCGAAACCGAAGTGAGCCGAAAGTTTACGCCAATTTGGCGAACGTTTCCATGCCAGCCGTCGAATTCTAATCTGGGTTCGTTGCGGTATTCCTGTTCCTGTTGGTGTCCTGGTGGCTCGTCCTTTCCCCACCATGGCCTCCGGACTACATATTTATTGCTGTTCGCAGCTTTGCGACTTTGCCTTCGGGCGAAGACATCAATTATGTTTTTTTTGACTCTGTCCGTCTCGAGCTATGTATCTCCCTCTTCTCAGTTTCGCCTTGTTTAGACCACTTTAAGGCTTCAGGAGAATTTGGCAGAAGCTCGAGGATTGTGCATTCGGATAATGAACTGTTACGACTCTGATTAGATCAACTCACTTGGGTGAACTCACTTTTTGTATCATCTGATTGTGAGCAAGATTAAACCATTTTTTTCATGCTTTTAAAGAATATTATTATTGCCTTGCAAAGCTATCCTGTGAGCACATTATCACATTGGTTTTTATAAAAAATATATAAAATATATAGCCGTTTCTAAACATAACTTTTTGCCTTTCATCGCTGTTTCCACCGCGATATTTATACCCTTGCAGAGGGTATTATAATTTTGCCATGATATTTGCAACGCAGTGAAGGAGGCATCTCCGACCCTATAAAACTGTAACCAAAATGAATAGATTTTCAATAATCCAATTGCGGACTGCAAGGGTATACAAATTTCGGTTTACCGAAGATAGCTTTCTCTTGTTTTTTAATATAATCGTTGCCAAGTACAATAACTATCAGGTTCTATACTGATTTTACTATGTCGTAGTTAATTAGCCTGATTTTCCATCGCACCTCCCGCTGCATTGGTGTGAACCTCAATGGATGTGAGAGATTAACCAGGACTGAACTATTTTGAAATTAAAACAAAGGAGTTACCGTGCAGTCTTGCCCCTTCCTCTCAAATTTCCCATTTTATACCACTCCGCAAATACTTTGCAACCGTGTGAAACCTTTTTTTGGCACTTCCGATGAGGTGTTTATTTGCTTATTTTTTGATTGCTAATTCATGGACTCGCCCTCACTGACTACTTGAATCCGTCATCTGTGCATTCGCAGCTGGATAACCGACGATTGGAGCACTTGCAGCCGGCTCTGTGGCCACGGCTACCGTGAGCGGATGGTGGTCTGCGCCGAAGAGTCGAACGCTATCAAAACGAGGGTAAGTGGTCAAGGAACAGTGCGAACTGCCACTTTAAGCAGTCAGCAGGATGGTCATGGCAATTACCTGTGGTGCCGCCCACCTAAGCGCCCCTAATTTTGCATACGTAAAGGGGCAGTCCAACACATTATTGCCATGTTTTCTCACACCTTCCTCGCACTCCCCGACAGGTTGCAGATATCATGTGCCGCTCACCGAAACCGCCGACACAAGAGACCTGCATTATCGAGGAGTGTCCGCATTGGGAGGTCGAGGACTGGACCGGGGTAAGTACCTTGGTACCTCTGGGCTGAGGTACCCAACAAGTCGTGCAATAATCATGCACTTTCTGTGCTGCAGACAGGAAAAGTGGTAAAGGGGGCTCTCACTCAGACACCAGTTGTAAGTCGCACGTTGGCCGTTGCCCCATGCCCCTTGCCCCTTGCCGCGGCCGTGTCTGGGCTCTTTGCGTATACTTAGCTAAATGTCTGGCTGGCTGCTACTCACCGCTGCTTGTACGCCTCAAGCTCTGGTCCAGGGTATAGCTTGTATAGAATGCTTTTCGGCCAACGTCAGGAGAACTGTACAGACTTTAAAGCATACCATACCATATCAGAACATAAATGACAATTATTAGCATTACATAAATAAAAAATAGATAATTCCAAAATGATGTAGAAATCAATCAATCACTCACGTAGATCTCCCAGAACACATCCAAATAAACGAAGATTTATATTTTGTATATGTAACATTTTGTCATGTTTAGTTTTGGTATGTGGATCTTAGATATTCCAGACCAATATTTAAATTGCTTACTCTTATCGCAAGACACAAAATTTTATACATATTTATTTATTTTTAAACACAAACAATAGTTGCCTAATGAGGTTGTTAGACCTTACCTTAAAAATACGTATTTAATATGATATATCTTTTTCAATTTAGAACTCCGAATTAATATTTAGGGGTTAGCTGGCTAGTGTATTACTTTAAAATAAATAGGGCTAGCAATAATATAAAAAATCAATCTAGGAATTTGCCATTTTAATGTCTTAAAAGATATTTTAAGATAGCTAGAACATTCGTTATTCGAATAGGCTCAGCCTGTTTTCTGTCCTTTTTGATTATTTCTGCACTTCAAGTTACTTTGCTTGGTGGCTCGTAATAAGCTGCTAGCCACTAGACTGAGACTGAGTCTGAGACTGAGACTCCGAATTGCCCCTCGCACTCACTGGTGGTAGCCATTCCCGTACAACTTAATCAACTTGGTGGCGGAGTCGACGGCGTGGCTGCTTAAATTTGTCTGGCCGCCATTCCTCTACCTCTCCATCACCACCTCCGCCTCGAATGCCCGACTAAGAATCCACTTTGGTTGCTGTTCATTTAAACTGCAACTTTATTAATGTTCTTCCGCTCAGTTTCTATATGGGTCTGTGTGTGGGGACCCAAGTCGCCCGCTTACGGGGGTGTCAAGTTTATGTGTTGCTTAATTGAATTGTCTTAAGTTTTTTGCCTTGAGACTACTTAATGTTTTTGGGGTGGCTTTAAGACACTTTTGTGATGGGTTGGATTAGAGCTAAAGTCGGGCTCCAAAGTAAACCAAATTTAAAAAAAAGTGGAAATGGGATGCGAGCAGAATTCTATAGGAAGAAATGGTTGTATTGACGTTGACTGGAATAATACGTATTTTTGTTATCTTTCACGTTACATATTCCAGAAAATTTGAGCTAATTAAATATCTAAAGAGTAAGTGGAAAGTTGTTCCAAAGCCTTTTCACTTTTAACTTTCTTTTCGAAAAAAAGGAATAAAGAGAGTGGAAACGAAGTACTTAACGTCAGCCTATTAACCACTTAATGAACTTTACAATCATAAAAAGACCTCCGATCCGCTTTTTTCCGTACCCTTTTAACACCTGGAAAGCTAAGAGAATAAGGATATGCTAATTACGTTGTAATGTATGTAAAGGGCAAAGGATTTGCATAAGGTATGTGTATACTTGATGAGCATCAAGAGTCGAGAAGATTAAGCCTTGTCCATCGGTGCCAGGATCTAGATATCAGCTAGAAATTGGGGATTTTGTGCCTAATTATAATCTAATTTTCCTTGTTTTAATGCATTTAAGAAGATAGAAAATAAGTAGCAACTGTTAAGTACCGGGTACCTCCAAGTCGACTGCCTTCTTTTCTACTTTTTTTGCAAACTCTTTTGTGTAAAAAGTTAACCGCAAAGCCTTTTAGCAGCGGGCCCCCGTCTACGTTTTAAATGAATTCTCATTATGCCTATGATGATGAAATGCAAAATAAATAAGTTGTGCGTCGAGGGGGAAAGGTGTGGAAGGCCAGGCGAGCCTATTAAAAAACACGTTAACGTTTATGTCCATTAATAAAATGTATGCCACGAAATTAAGCGCCATTAAATGCGGATGCGAGAGGAAAGAAGGATTTATATTTATACAAATAAACAATGAAGATGGAGCAGAGGATGTTACTCATACGCCTCGTGGCACGACAAACGCAAACAATACGAGAATCGCCTTTGTGTGCGAAAGCGCGGGCATAGCCACATAGCCACAGCGATCTGGTGTGTCTTTGTGTCTGAGTTGAGTTGAGTTGCCTTCTTGTTTTCCGCATCACTTGAAACATTTGCGACGAGGTATCAGGGCACTTTGTCATGTTGTGGCTCATCCCTTGCGCAAACAAATGCCTTTTTGTGACAGCAAAAAAAGGAGCATATTGAAACAATTTATAATGCTTACGGGTGTCCTCCATCTCAAGTGCCTCTCTGCTCTGCTCACCCACAGTGCTCGGTTTCCTGCGGGCAGGGAATACAAATGCGAGGCGTGGAATGCAAATCGACGGACGGCAGCCTGAGTGCCAAGTGTGATCCGCTCACAAAGCCGGGCAGCATGCAGCAGTGCTCCACGGGCATTCCCTGCGGAGGTGACGGCGGGTCCCAGAACAAAGGAGGCGGCACCATCATTGTGGGCAGCAGTCGCTCTGGGAACGAGGTAAGCCCATCGGCGCTTTTCGCGTCTTTACCTTACTATTGATTGACCTTTTGCTTTCCGACGTCTCAGCGGTCAGAACGAGAGATGGACAGATCGGATATGGATGACGACGACGATGAGGACTTGGACGATGAGGCCGATGACGTTGATGACCTGGAGTCGGGTCAGGATACGGATGACGGCGAGGGACTGTCCTACGCCGATCAACCATCGCGATACTCCCATCAAACCCAAAGTCGCCTGCAGCAAGAAGCCCCAAACGAGCCGCGCACAATGCGTCTAATAAATAATAATTACAACAACAGGAGAGGAGGCGAAACCGATGTGCCTTCGCTGGATCCCAGGTAACTAGGTTCTTCCTACTTTGAATCTTATTCTTTTTTATTAAGTAAGTCTTTAGAGACAAGCACGAAACACAAGTCTCTCAGAAATACATTTATTTCTTAGCTACTTTCTTCAAATGCAAGACTAAGATTTCTCTAATGGAGTTAACTAAATGCTTGCTACGAATCCTACCATTTCCAAATTAATTCTGTTTCTAGAAGTGAAAGAAGTGATAAACGCTTGTGAATCGATAGGGAAGAGAGTTCTGATTTTGTAGTCAAACCTCTTAAAAAATAAACTAAAATATTGAGAAGCCTGTTGTATCTTAATAATTACGGCCAATGCCTCCTAATGATGGCAGTAAGCTGGGTCTCTCAAGACATGCCACTCTATCTTCCAGAGCTTTTGACTCCAGCCTAATGTCCCGGAGCCGTGGTCTTCTGTAGTATACATATCACCTTGCCACATCTCGCCCCGAAGCCAGCACTTGACTTATTTCAAATTTAGTGCGTCGTCGGTGGGCCCCTCGCCGCATCCTTATCCTCCATCCTAGCCACTTAGCCGCCCCTTGACTCGAGCACTTGGCCAACACACCAGCCAACATTGCCCCTCTCCATGACTCATCATAACCTGCTCGAGTATTGTCGCCACCTCAAATTAAGGCTATTAGACAAACTCACACTCCTGGTAAAAGTCGGAACAGGAGCAGGCAGGGAAGCCATCGACTTGGAACTGGAGTGGATGTAGATTGGTCAGCCTGGTGAAGTGCGCCTAATGACAATTAAAGTGGGCCTTAGACGTGTACGCTACATTGTTATTGGAAAACGATAAAAAATGCTCCCCGATAAGGTAGCTGGCCAAACATATCAAATTGTGGCCTCGGGTATATACACACTGTAATTAAGCACCGATCCAGCGAAACTACATACACAAACGAAATAAAACTAAATGAAATCATTAGGAGTGGCCAAACTCGAGTGCTTTTATCGGATAATTGGCGCGTGGGGAATACTTAGACTAAATAATAAATTACAGCTCTGATTGCGAATTCCCATACACTTTTCCCAACTTCTCACTTATTTATGTTCCTGGGAGCGTTGGCAAGCCAGGAAATTGTTCCGGTCGGTCTCAATTGGGGCAATTGTGGAAAAGATAATCATATATTGACAAAAAAGAAAATAATTTTGTATATGTTGATTAACAAATTAGAAATAAAAGAAAAACAAGTGTGTTTTTATAATAGGTACCTGAAAGTTGCCAAAGCTAACTAACGAAATACTTAAAAAGCAATTAGGCTTCTTTAATCTTTTTTCCGTAACTCAGAGCATTAAAACATGTCGAGCATTGACCTATACAAGTCTCACATGCCTCTCCGAACAGTCGGAAAACCTAGACACACAGACTTGGATCTAATTAATTTGAAAGGCCGCTGACCAAACAAAAAACAAAAGCCGTATTTACATAACTTTTAACATAAAAAGTCATCAAACTTTATTTTCTTAATATTTCTTTCGTTGGTTTGTTGTCGCGATGCCCACTAAACAGAAACTATTCGAGCCTGGCGCCGCCATCAAGGCGCGTCTTGATGCCGCCACCAGAACCTTGGCCTCCGATGCCGATGCCGATGTGGCGACAATAAAAGCCATGAAGAGATTGGCGATGGCAAAGCGCCAGCCAGACAAACAAAAAAAAAAGCTGAAAAGATATAGGCACCAAACTCAGAAGGGAGCGAGCAAACAAAGTTGAAAACACGCGCCTGTCGGACGAGCTGCACTGGAAAAATGTGTACAACAATTAGAAGGGAAGCTGAGCTAAGCCTCGCATGTAAACTAGTCAGATATATAGGTAATGTCGCTTTAAATCGCTTTTAAAGTAGAATCCTTCCGGAGTAATCGACTTATTCCAACAAATAAGCCAACTAACTTAAATTCTTGCCTCGACTTTCTATTAATTAATTTTATCAACTCAAGATTTGGGATCGAAAAAAAAAGAATTTTAGTTGGAATAAAAATATTTTAAATTGATATAAAGATCGAATAATGATAAAAAGGAAGGATACCTAGCAGACTTAATTTTTTGTGTCAATATATTTAGCGAGGACTGAACCCTTAATTTATAATAAAGCCTTGGCTTTAATTTTATTTTTTTGGGCCTACTAACTATTTGTTAAGAAAAGAATATACATTAAACGGATGGTAAATATAAATAAAAAAGGTTGGCTATATTTTTTTCTGTGCAACTTCTATGCTGACCTACTTACAGAGAGCCTTTCTTAGACATTTGCGGCCGATTGGCGCCGCTTTTTATTTTTCTGCAAAAGTCTCATCTACAATTTGACTACAAATCAATAAGGGGTAAATTGCACCCGTCCAGCGCACTCGCCGACCTCTGGCCTTTCGTCCACACTATCTATTGACTGTCAGCGTGGCCATAAAAATCACTTCAGGAACAAAAGAATGCCTGGACACAGCCACTACAGGCCACCACCAGAAAGTACGGGTTATGCGAGGACGAGTGGCATGGAGTTCAATAAATGTGCGCCCTGGCATCTGCCAGATGAAATGCAATGTGTGTGACGTGTCGGGCTCCATTGTTGCTAGGAATTTGTTGGGATCTGGCGAAAATGGAGTGCGCAACTCTGCGGTCTGAGCGGGGCGATGGTTTTGCGTTGACACAAGTTCTAGTTGACTCGATTTGTGTGCGTTTGTGTGATACACTGGCATGCACAGGCATTGGGCAAGGCCCACTGTTTGTCCATTGATCAGTGGTGGTGGTGGACATGTGAATCCTCCGGTTGTCAAGCGTAAAATTTGATAAATGTTGTCAAAGCTAAATGGTTGGGTTCTGATGCGGTGAGGCATTTAACTGTTGGAAATCCCTTTAATTACGGACTTTTTTTTTGACGAAATATTTAAAAAGTTAAAGCGAAATTGAAGTGCCTAAAGAGTTGACGAAATATTTAAAAGTTAAAGCGAAATTGAAGTGCCTAAAGAGCAACTTTTCTATTACAATATAATTTAGTTTTTTTAATTAGTTTCAAATTCGGCACTTGGCTGAAAAATGTATGCGAGAAATTTAAAGCAGAGTGCCGATTTTAAAACTATTTAATTAATTTTATTTTTTTAAATAGTAATCTTAACACAATTTGGTATCAATTTTAGTCAGTCTTGTTGTTTTAAAATGCACCTTATGTCTTTGAACAACCTAATTAAAAGCCAGCAATAAACAGTTATGAAACCACTCAAAACCTAATATTTTATCATTCACAGCTTCGTCAAGGACACCGACTGGTCACCGTGCAGCGTAACTTGCGGTGAGGGCATTCGTCGTCGCACCTACAAGTGCAAAATATTTTTGGAATACTCCCGGACGGTGGCCACCGTGAACGACTCGCTTTGTGAGGGAACCAAGCCCCATGACGAGGCAGAGCGCTGTGTGGAGGATCCGTGCGTGTTGCCCTCGCATGGCTTCGACGACCAGTTTCCCAGGGACTCCATCAAAGTTGGCGTTTCGGAGCCTGGAAAGACGTACGTGTGGAGGGAGCAGGGCTACACGTCGTGCAGTGCCTCCTGCCTCGGAGGCGTGGAGGAGCTGATCATTAACTGCGTTAGGGAGGATAACGGCAGGGTGGTCTCACCCTTCCTCTGCTCTCCGGAAACCAAGCCCGAAGCGAGGGTTCGCACCTGCAACGACCGCCCCTGCCCGCCCAGGTGGAACTACTCGGACTACACGCCCTGCTCCAAGAGCTGCGGCATTGGCATCAAGACTCGCGAGGTGCAGTGCATCCACGAGGTCACCCGCGGGGGCGAGAACACCATGGTGGTGCCGAACAGCATGTGCCCCCAGCCACCGCCTGCAGACCGGCAGTATTGCAACGTGCTCGACTGTCCAGTTCGCTGGGAGGTGGGCGAGTGGTCCAAGTGCTCCCACACCTGCGGGTACGGGTTCAAGGATCGCAAGGTGGAGTGCAAGCAGATTATGGCGCAGGAGCACAAGATCGAGCGGCCAGAGTCGATGTGTCCGAGCGCGAAGCCGCCGGATAAGAAGCCGTGTAATGTGAAGCCCTGTCCGCCGGAGGATCCCAAGCCCGTCATCCAGATCAATAACTCTACACACATCCAGCACGATCCCAAGAAGACCAAGATCACACTCAAGGTGGGCGGTGCCGGAGTGGTGTTCTTCGGCACCCAGGTGAAGATAAAGTGTCCGGTGAAGAGGTACAATCGCACCAAAATCAAGTGGAGCAAGGACCACAAGCCGCTGCAGCGCTCGCGAAAGTTCAAGGTATCCAAGAAGGGCGCCCTTCGCATTCTCGACATCACGTTCCGCGATGCCGGAGTCTACTCCTGTCACGCAGGACTCAGCTCGGCGGAGATAAGCATCGAGGTGAAGGCCAAGCCGGGCCAGCAAGCCGAGGAGCTGGAACGCCAGGAGTCGGGTGGGTAATCAAGTCGAATTGTGTAATGGATGATGGGAAATATACACAATTATTATAGCTTTATTATTTTTGGAAAATTAGAATGAATTAATCTAAAGTATAGCTTATTACTAATAACTAACTAGTTAATTGCATAATTTAATTTTTGACTTACCAAGTATATATATAGCATAAATATGTGTATACATACATAAATAAAACTAGACTGTAATGAGCACTAAATCCTTACCTTTTTTTCCATGGAACTAAGAGAACTCTAATTACCAAAAACAGCTTTTTATTAATTTTATTTTTTCAAGTGCCTTTCCCAAGTAATGTACCATGTTGGACCTTCCTCATCATTGGCCTTAATGAGCCTGTCCATCTGACTCTGGTTTTCCCCGTCTTTTGATTTCCTCAGAGCGCCTGGTGCGTGAGCGGAGCGGCACGGAGGCTCTCACCTCAGCGGACATGACTTCGGTGGATGGTGCAGGAGTTGGAGCTGGAACCGATGGCCCCGCCGATGGGTAAGACCTTTTGGGAAAAGTTTTTTAGCTCAACTTCATACTTTCTAGCAGAGAGTCGATTAAGCCGTTTGCGTGTGGAGGGCGTCACTCTATACATAAGCCTGACGGTGGGGATTTTGTTTGGTTTGTTTCAAAATTAATTAAGCAGTAAAGTGTGACAGGTAGGCTTTGTTATGTAAGCTAATACCTTGTTGTATAAGTCATATTTTCGGTTTTCTAACTTCAAGTTTGTTTAGTATAAATATTTTCTTTAGTAAAACGATTAAAGAGATGTATTGCTAGGAAAATAGTTAGAACTTAGTGCAAGCTATTGGTTTATTATTGCAATAGGTCTTAATTCAAATATCAGACTGTATACCATCTTAGCTAAGCTTATGTAAGAGCATTTAAAATAAAGTCTTAAATGCCAACTTTCGATGGGATAATTATAATAATTATGGCAATGTTATCTTTCCTGAGTGTCCTGAGTAGTTTCGATAACGAATAAAGGCTGTCTAAAATATTATTTGATTGGCTTAATTAAATTTGAACCCCTTAAGGGATTTACCAGCCAATGCAATTTCTTGGGAAGCCCATTTCCATATTCCCCACTTCGTCTATAAATAGAAAGCCAACAGTTTCCCTAAGTATTTTTCAATTTTCCCAGCACAGATGTTTCCAAAGCAGCACCTCGGGGTAACCTAATCTCTGACTTCCAGACTCTTATCTTTCCGTTGCGAAAGTTATTAACGTCTTGTTGTGCTCCTCCATGATCCACTCCGCTGTGTCTCCTTTGGAGTCCAGCTGCCACTTTCGCTTCCGTGTACAATATTCGCGCCTTAAGTGGCGCAGCAAAGTGCTAACCGCTTAGTGTCTGGTCAGCTATGTATGTACGGGCTCTGGATGCTTCCTTCGCCTTGTCTATAACTAGGTGGCATTTCTGTCCCTAGCCGCTCACCTCAGCTCCTGCGGCATACGCTGCGTATGCGTGTTATCGCCGGTTGCTGCTCCCTGCCGGAACACCTTTTCCACTTTCTCTTTCACTCGCACAGTTGATTCAGTGTTTTTATTTGCCTTCCTTAAATTAAAGTTGTATGCCCTTAAGCAAAGCAAAAAAAGCGACAACAAAACTCTAGTAAGTAGAATTCATGGTTACTTAGGTGGCTTACCATTTGACGAAGCCAAAGTTATGCTATGACGTTTTAAGTTCTCTGTTCCAACTTTTCACAATCGGATATATGGGAGCTACTCTCTCCATACATTTTTAAAATAAAAATACATCAACTATGGCCACAGGCTTACCGCTGACCCATTTTATTATCTTTAACGAAATTTAGCCCAGTCTTGGAAGTAATATTTCTGAGGCTACATCCAAACAAATATATTTTTTTATTGACCTGCTATGATTTATTCTTAACTCACAAAATCTTTTACACACTTGCAGATTGTATTTATTCTGGAATTAAGAGTGCTCGATAATGTTACATGCTTGGTTAGCTTAGGGCTGGTCTTAAATGCAGCTGCCGAATGCACCTTTCCTGTATACATTCTCTGCAGAGCTCTTCAACGTTTAAGTCTATTGAGTGGCTGCCACCCCAAAAACTGTACAACCACGCACACACGTGTGTGTGGTTTATTTCGAAATTCGGGTTACGTGTTCGGTTGTTTTGGGAGTTTAACGTGCCAGAAATTACAGAGTAACCATTTGCATATATAAACGGGCACTATATGTATGTGCATGTTTGCACATAGACGGGCAAAACAACTCCATAAGTTTGCAATCGTTCGGAACGCCTCTCTCCCTCTGTCTGCTTAACGTGAATGGTTAAAAGCAAACAGCCGCCAGCTAAATGCATATAGGCAAATATGAAGGCAGTTCACCTGCCAAAATCGAAAATCCCTACTTCTCCCGTGAGCCCATGTAAAACGTGGACTTTACGGATATTTTTTTGGGTTTCTAATGCATTGTTGCAACATTGTTGTTTTGTTTGTTGCCTCTCAAAGCCTAATATGAATGCTGACGGGTAATAGAGGATGGTGCTTATATTTGACCGGGTTTTACATATTCTAAATACTTAAAGTGATATATTTTTCATAGTTTTTGTTAGTTTGCACACTATTTTGGTCAATTGTGTTGCATGGAAAATATGCAAATATTGCCAGGGCAGTGATTTGAGTGCTAACAATTTTTTTTAATCATGTTTTTGAGGTTTTGTTTTAAAATCATAATTCAATTTATGTTGCTTTAAGACGTTATTAAATCAATCGGGTGAACTGAGTAAATATGCTGAACTCTTGAGTTAATATAAATAAAGGTATTCTCTATTATTTAAAATAATTAATTTGACTTAAAATAAACGGTTTAGGAAATGTGTCATAAATAAAACAAAATGTCCTTTGTATGAACGGGAGGACTTGAGAATAATTTATGTATTATTGAGTTTTATTTGATTGATTTTATTTGATTGACCTTTTTACTTGATTAAAATAAACAAATTTTATAAAACTTCATCTTCAAGTTTTATAAAGCTTCTTCATGTGATAGTCTTTAAGTCTTGACTTTTGTAATGAACTATTCACATTTTAGGGATATTTTATCAGCTCTCCCTCCAACCTTTCGACTTCCTGAACCGATTTCGAAAGACAAACTTACTTGGCTGCCAATAAGGGTCCACAATATGCAAGAGCATGTTCGAAGTTATATTTCATATTGCAGCCGGTCAAAGGCATTGCAAACAAGGGCTTTTCACCACCTACTAGGATGGAAAAGGGCAACCGTTCTGTTGTTGGGGAAAAAGGTGAAGTTGCACCGCAAAGTGGCACTAGACAGGGCTTTGTGGGTACATGGGGACAGAAATCTGCATTTGAAATTTCCCGGGACCAAAAAGAAGCCGGAATTCTGACCGGAACCAGCGTAGCATTATTAGATGTTTGGTTTTAACGTTTCCCCCTGTGTTTGTTCTGTCCATTTTCCAGGTCCTCGCAGCAGCAGGGCACACGTCGCAGGCAGCAGCAGTCGGAGCGCCTGCAGAATGGCAGGGAGCGCAGCCGGAGGCCCAAGTCGGACGGAGTGCAGCATGCGGACAGCAGCATCATGGAGGACGATGTGAGTAGTGCACGGCTCTCCGTTATGATTGTCTCGCTCAATCAACTTCATTGCCGGGCTTACATTTTAAATATGTTCCGGAAAGGTGTGGGAACGGACGGATGTGGAGTGCGAGTTCCTTGGGACAACGCTGTCCTTTCTGAGTTTACACAATTTCGTTGTGTATTGGATTTGCGGGTTGGTCGCGCCCTTTCGCCCTTCGTTGTGTCAACATCTACGTAATTTGATAGTTTTTCCACTTGGCTTTTCCGATTTCGTTTGGGCTGCTTCATATCAGCAGAATAAATATCTATACCAACTGTTGGCAGTTTAGATTTGTCCCTGCCTCTCGCTCTGTCCCTCTCTCTGGCCCGATAGCCCTTCTCTCCTTCCCAACTGGCCAAACATATAATGCGCTTTAGAATGATATAACGTATACGTACCATTGTCAGGCGGATAGAAGAGAGAATAAAGCTATGCCGAGCATAGAAGTGAGCCAACAGACTTCTACAATTCTTTCCCTTCCTTCCTGTTCCCTTCGAAAACAACAATAAATGAGGCATGGACCTGGGCTGAAATTGCCTGCTTTTGTCCTTGGTTAGACGGAGGAAGTAATAGGGATTCAAATCTCCCTTTCCTTTTCCAGGCCAACACTACCTGGCCAAATTGCTGTTTGTCTGGCGAATGAGTCTGTGAGCACGGCTCTCTTTTGGGTCAGACCCGTTGCGGTTATGCCATCCTCCGGTTGACAAGACGGCCAAAAAATTAGCGTAAATCTCCTAATTGAGTTGTCTGTCTGGAAGGAATTGAGATTTCCACATTCGGTATTTATGTAATTGGAAAATTTGGTTGTGGCCGCATTGAAGTTGAAGGAAAATACGAATATTTCATAACAAGAAAATATAATTGAGATTGAGGATGAGTACTCTTTGTTTAAAGGCTCTTTGTTTAAATCTAAATACAAATACATACTTTACTCTTACCAGACCTAAAGTATTGTCTTTTCATTAAATGACTTTCAATGACAGGCCTTCCACGTTTCCATTACCGTATTTAACTCCGCAGGACTGTACATCACTTTCATATCTCCATCAGCATAGCCATAACTTCAAACCCAAATATATTGCTAATAAATAACGTCACACTTAATAACTATTTCTGCCATATTTCTTTCTTAACTTATCCCGATTCCCAACTATCCACCCTTCTGATCTGTGTGTGTGCCGGTTTGCGTATTTGCATCTGCAGCATTCGCAATTAGTGAAATCTCAGGACAGAGTTCCGCAGCCAGCGAGCGCCAGCAGTGGCGGCAGCCGCACCAGGACTCTGCTGGCCATGCCGTACTTCCAGGCTCTGCTCAGCCATCTCCAGGTGAGAAGAGAAGCGTCCTTTGTCTGCATCCCTTTCCCCGTTTATTTCGACTCATTCGCAGTTATTATTATTCGCCTATAAACACACATTCCGTTTGAGATTGCTTTTGCTTTTGATTTACATTCATTTCTCTCCTTGGCCTCGCCAAGGAATTGATGCTCTCACTTCGTTTCGCAGTCACTGCATTCCTTTATTTGGCTTTGTTTATTTTTAATAATTTCCAGAGGAGGCACTATCAATTTTGCCTTGCATGCGTGTAATAAATGCCTTCGTAGGGGGCGATGCCAAAGGACAGTGGCCATAAATTTTGCAACGTGTGCATATTTGTCTTCGGCCTGATCGCACCTCCTTGCCGAGCGAGCAGTGGTCGCAGTCTGGCCCATGACAGTGGAAACACAACTGACAATTGGCCTAGACTGCTCTGTGATATTAGCTATTTGTTTAGCATGTTCTATTGTTTAATGATATCATTTATAAAGCAACTTGAGTAAAAACAGATTCAATAAGCCCTAGGCTGAGGTTTTTCCACATGCCAAAACCGATTATACAACCGCAACAATTAATATAGCTAAATGTTGTGTTGTATACAAAAAATTAAGGTTTGCATGCTACGAGTGTCCAAAATAACCTAAAACGTTTATCTTTCTTTTTACATATACACCAACGATACCGACGTTTTTCTTTATTCTTCGGTTTGTTGTTCGGGCGACCTCTGAAATAATTACACCACACCAAAATATACAAATATAACAAATTGGGGATGAAAACATCCCAAACATATCGATTGCAACGTAGGTAAAACTTTTCAATGAAAACTACACCTTATGCCTGATTCCACTAAACACTTTTTACTATTAACTGAGGCGCGTAAACAGTTTTCCCGATGTGCCTGACTATCAAAGAGCCCATCCCAGAGCAGTGAAATTTGTATCGCATAATATTTAATAAAAGCTGATGCGTGAAATTTGACTCTTCCTTATGGGATCCCCGCTCTGGCAACTTTTTGCGCGCCTGCCATCAAAGACATTCTGTGCTAACTTTTTGTATGCATTTTGTACAATATGAAATAAGCAAACAATTGGCATTATGGGCAAAAGAAGCTTCAGTACAGGCCTCACAAAGTTTTTGGCCGAACAAAGTTGCATGCTGCCAGAGTGAAAAGCTGGAAAATTGGCAGAGAATGCACAAAGAAATATTTTCGCAAAAGCATGTATATAAAATGTGCATACAAAATTAACTGCGGCTATGTTCAAACTTTTATTTGTTCGTGGATGGATGGCCACAAATAAACGTTAAATTGGTTTATGAAACTTGCAGTATTATTTCATTGTCATTAATTGTCATGTGCCGTCAACAAGCTATTCTGCTAAATATGTAGTTATACCACAAATATGCATTAAATATCTGTGAAAACGGTTCAAATCAAATATAGTATTCTTGGCAAGGAAATCGAATTACAAAAATCATACAATTTGCGCAGATTACTAGAACAAATCTAATTTGAATTTACATCACACCAAATTCATTTCTTTATACGAATATAAATATTAAATGTGCACGCCTTTTACAAATATATCTCAGTTTTTATGATTCCTTGAAGGGTGTCCCTTAAAGAAATTTTAATAAATTTAATTACAATGATTTTGTCAACCTCATTTCATAACAATTATAAAAGTTCTTTTAATTATCTTACTTTTAACAAAATATCCAACAAATATTTATCACATTCTTTTTATATGCATGTTTGAATAAGGACGTTATATTTTAACATAAAATATGATAAAACAGTGCCAGCTTATTAATTCTTTTAACTCCTGCAAGCTCGTCGTTGGTTTGTTTAGCGTTTGATATGCCGCCTGGGTAAGTGTTGACCGCATCAACTGGCAGGACAAGTTTCCTGATGTACGTATAGGAAAATTATTTCGCTCACCAACAAACAATTAGAACAAACTTTTTTTTAATCCCAATTTATTAATTGAAAAGTTTATTCCTTACCGCGCGAGTTATCACGAGAGTTTTCCATGGGCCTCGCCAACTTTGCTTATACCAGTTTCACCGCATAAAAGTTATGTAAATAAAGCCAGACAACAAATTTTGGCTTTGAAAATTAGCTTTCAGTCAACGTCGTCGTAACTTATATGTACATACCTACACCTGGTGGCTCAAAATTGGCCCATATTTTAGATTATGTGTGTGTGAGCCGCGGTTTTTAGAGAGGCATTTAAAATGCAATAGAAAATATGTATGTTAAGCCATTGAGGAAAAGGGGAAAGTTCATCCCCATCATGGAGACCCTGTAGGAGCAGTTTTTGGAAAATTTTTTTCTAAAGACGGAAGGAATAGTTTCATTGAAACAAAAAGTCAAACGGACAAACAGTTGGATAAACGGACGGAACCACATTGAATCATTTTGGATCCTTTGATGTTCACGTGGTATTTGTTCTAAAGATATGTTTGAATTTCTGAGATAGAGCCTTGGTAATGTCGTTTGTCTTTTATTTTAATGTAAAAAAATTTAAGTAACGTCTCTCGACAGTAGATTTCTAGCTTGTTTTTAAAATATTTCAGTTTACAAGGCACAGTGCACAACAATTTTTTCAAACCATGCAGTCTGATATACATTATCCTGCGATACTGTCACTCTTCATTCGAATCCGAAGCGGAAAAATGGCTCTAGCAACAACAATCGGTAGACGTGCCCCGCCGTATGCAGATTAGGCAAAAATAATTTATGGTGCCCAGCCAAGCAGCAGGATTCCAGAGTCCAGCAGTCCAAACCAAACCACACGGAGTGTTTAGAGTGCCGTGATGGCGGATGCTGGGGGAACACGGAGGCGACACTTTCAAGCGGTGCTTATCAAGCCAGTTACTGGACAATTTGAAGCCCCGCCCAGCACACAGCTATGAGTATTTATAGAGTGATACAGTCAGCCAAATAAAAAGTCTGATTATAACTAGTTTTTGGCGAGCATTTTGTTGCACATACTCGTGGCGAGCCACTTAAAATATGCTGTGGTTTTAAGCCAAACAGCTACACACTCGTATTCCGTTGAATGTGGCTTTTATCACCCACTGACACACACACTTGTGTGTTTTCGGCTGACAATTAAAACCACTCTGGCCGAAACTTTGCGGTGCATTGATTAACTCTTTGCTGCGCCCGCAGTCGCGCACACTTTGCGCAAGGCTGCTCATAATAATAATTTCATAATTGTTAAAAATTATATATTTCCAATGTATTTGCGTTTTATTTAGTCGCCGTAGGAGTGCATATTAATGTTAAAATTAAGCATATGATGTTTTAATCATTATAAAATAATACTTACCCTTTTGATTTCTTGAAAATACTCTTAGCCGAGGTTTGATGGCATTTTCAAAAATGCAGTAAAATCAAAGTAAAATTGTAATCGATTGGGAACTTAAATGAAGCGGTTTATGTGTTTTTATTAAATTTCCATAGTTTAAGTAATTCTTTACGAATAAATCGAAGTAAGGAGATGGGTAAGCAGTTCGGGCTATTTCGTTACGGGCTCTAGGCACTTGAAATGCGAGTTTCTGAGCTAATTAAACTCTCCGAATAAGCACTTCTCCTGCTTTCCGTTTAAATTAAATTCTTTTTACGGTGGTAATGAACGTCAAATTCAATATTGAGCTGTCTTTTATCAACCGAGCTCTCGCCAGCCATCCCTTACAGATTTCTATGAATGCAAATGCTGGTCATTTCATGTTTAATTGCTTTGTTGCCTGCGGTGCGGGCTTCCGAGTCTGCTCATTAGTAGCTCTGTGATTCAGGCAGCTTCCTCCGCCTCCGTGGGCTGTAAATTTGCATGGCTATTGGGCTGGCACCTGAATCGTTTCATTGATTAGCTTTCAGGGCTCAAATTATTGCCTTGGCTGTATAATGCATTTCCATCAGGATCATAATCATTGACCCGGGTTAGTTAGTTAGTTGGGCGCAGCTCTGCTTGGTTTTGCTTAGCCTGGAATTGGGCATTCTTAATTAGCTAAGTAAGGGCAGGCTGGCTTCCTCTTCCCCCGTCATACAAACAAAATGTATGGCCCAGCAGTAGGGCTATTAATAAAATTATACCAGGGACGCCTCCAATCAACTAATTTTGCTGTATTGGTTTTAGTTTTGGCCTGGCCCCGAGCAGGTCAAAGTGCGTTAATAAATTTCCAGAGACCAAAGGCCTCTGCCGCTGCAGCTGGTGCCGCATATTCGTCATGTCGAGCGTAAATGATTTCAAACAAGAAAAATGCACAGCCATTTTCTGGCTTTTAATTTTGATTGCGACTATTTATTAATAGCTTGAATGGGGCTGGGAGGAAGCAGGATGTGGGATGTGGCATACAGGATGCAGCATCCGCTGCTTTCAGACTCCGAGGCATTTTAGCCGCGCCCCACTTAGACTCCGTGCCATTTGCTGCCACTTCGCTGCATTTATTTTGCTCCTCTCTGTGGATGCTCTTGTTTATATTTATTCGCAGGCGGCGCGTATCGCCAGTAACATTTAAAATTAAATTAAATTAAATGACACACATTTCAGACGGCAAACTGCACAGCTTGGTGGTTACTGTGTTTCTGTTTCTGTTTGGTTTGGTCGGGCTTATGGTTCGGTTTGGCTGGGTTGGGTTTGGTCGGGTTCTCGTTCACCTCAGCTTCAGGTTGCGTTAGGGTCTGTCTCCGGCAGCGTTGCAGCGCTTGCCTGTCAGGCGTGAGAATTTAACGATGTGCCTGGACCAATGTTAGCTTTGTGAGTGCTGACTGGGGCCGAGTTGCTAATGAGTCTGAGCTGCATATATTGATGCGGGAAAATCTGAGCACGGCGACCAAGTCGTCGAAACCTACGCAGATAATTAACAGTTAAAATCAGATATGTGGGTTATGTGCAGTGAGATGAATGTACAAAATAATGGGTTATTTGTTTCATTTATATCCAGAATAAATTTAAACTATATATAGAAAATCTCTGAAATTTGTGAACGAGGCTCATATGGAAATAAAGTATTTTACCTACTTGGACTTTATCCATTTTACCATTTAACATTTTCATTTATGAATAATATGAATACACTGATAGAAAGATTTGTTCTTAATTATATAATATTCTTCAAGATTTTGTACATTCTATATATACGATTTTTTAATCTTATTTCATAAAAATAATAACATTTTAGGTTGTTACCTAGCAACAATTGCATCTCAATGTTATTATTTTTAAAACTACAAAAATGATAGCCTAATCAGGAGAACTATATATGCTACGATATTGTCTCTCAGAAATAAGACTGGACCTTCTTATTTCAAGAATTTTTGGTATTAATTTGAGCGCTCATTTTGAGAATATGGAAAATCCTATATTAAGATAATTTTGTTCATAAATAAAACCTGATAGATCTTATTTTTAGAATTTTTGGTCTTATAATTATTCAAGAATTCTATTAAAGAGTGCTTAAAATCTTAAAAATATCATTTTTTTTCATCAGTGTACAAGCCAGTTTTATTTGTTATCCAATAAATCCTATTAGAATACTTTTAGTTATTATTTAGGATTAGCTTTAGGCAATATATTTCATTTAAACTGTTTCTTATTTTCTAACTCCTTGACTACAAGAATTCTTTGTTACATTTGTGTGATGTTTAAATTTTAAGGATATTTTTACAGAGTTCTAGGAAGCTGCCCAACTTCCGCCCTACCCAGCCGAATCGACATTAAATTTTGAAACTATTATCTGGCAACTTTGTTGTGCCATTCGGCCAATTGGGCGAAAAGCAAGGCGAGAACTCTGTGCTAATTACAGTTGCGCAAGCCGAGTGCTTGGCTGGCAGTTAGCGCATACAGAGGTTCCCGAAATTCCAATCGTAGTCCCTGCACTCCAGCCCGAAATAGTGCAATATTGACAAGCAACAGCAGCAACAGAAACGGCAGCAACAGCAACAGCAATTGCAATAAAGGCCAGTGGGGGAATCGGATTCGGTGGAGGCGTCACTGTCATTGTCACCCCTCGGCTCTTGTTGGCTAACAAATGAGAACGGGAGGGGTGTCAGGGGAGGGGTGCCCGCACATAAAAGCGCAGCAGATGCAGCAGCAGCCAACAGCCAAAGCAACAACAATGGCAACGAAAACAGCAGCAAGAACAGAAACTATGCAGGCGCATTTGTCGCTTTCAAGTGGCACTTGGGAAATCATCTTTGTGTGTGCCTCCGACTCCGGCTCGATACGGCTCGCAGCCCAACCAGGCCGAGCTCGCCAGTGCTCCTACCGCTGCATCGGCTCTGGGCAGCTGTAAATGCGAACGGTCGGAGCAATGACGTCGACATTGGCAAGACCATGATGTGTTTGACAATAAGCTCCACTGGCAACGGCAAGGGAAGAGGGCAAAGGGAAATATTTGGGTTATTTTGTGGAAATCATGAAATCATGGGACTTTACGATATCGAAGTCAAGCCTTATCGGGTTTCTATGTAATGAGAGTGGAGCCCACTTACAGAACGAAAATCTCTGATTTTTATTGATTTATCAAATCATACAAAGAGTAATTCAATATTTTTACTATCTCGACTACGAAAACCCCATACAAGGAGGCAGTTTTTTTTCTTGCGTCTTTTATATTCCGAAAAAAACTGAAACCAAAAGTGAGTTTACCGTTTTTGGGTTGCATTGTGTTGGGTTAGGCTTAGGTTCTTCTCTCTCACCCCAACTAGTCCGGCTCTGAGGGGACAAGGCGACTTACTGGCTGCCTACAGAGTTTTCGAACTATGTACATTTGGTAGTCAAATTTTCGGAACTCGCAGATGGAGGGGAAATTAGAGTGCGGATGCGGATGTGGATGTCGAGGTGGAGTCGGAAAGGGTTATGGAAGAGAGGTTCGGTGGCTAATCGGATTTCCCAGTCCGTACTCAGTCAACGTGAAGCAATTGATGAGGGTAATTCAAGTGTGCATGCATGAAACACCCCACCTACATTTGCACTTATGTACATAAATACATATGTACGTACATACAGATGAACCATATACGGCATCAGATCGATGCTATGGTCGTTGTGAAGGCGGAAGCGGAACTGCGACGGCCGCTGAGCCCTAAAGTTTGGCCTGGCATATCGAACAACAAACAAACACGACTGGCTTCCGGACTTGGCCCTTTTGGCACAGAGATGGATGGAGATGTGAATTTTTCAACAGTGCAGCTAACCCCAGTCCCGTCCACAGTTCCTATGGCCGCTGCAGCGCTTCAAGGACTCTCGTGGACAGCACTTACTCCGTGGCGAGGCGGTCAAGTATGGCCTCGACTCGGAAGCTCCCCAGTTCGAAAAGGACGAGCCGGTGCGATCGATGTCCAAAGAGCTCCACACTGAGGCGGGCCCCATTCGCACAGTTTCCAAGTCGACAGGGCCCAAGGATGGGCAGGAGGGGCAGGACACGGACATGGAAATCTTGCCTCACATGCCGCACGCACGATGGGAAATCGCAGCGGCAACCACGACCACGGCGGTGCCGGGCCTCGAAAACGCTGACTACGTCTACCAATGGCAGCTGGGCGAATGGTCCAAGTGCTCGCAGGACTGTGGGGCAGAGGGCAGCGGCTTGCAGGTGAGTAGAGTCTGGACAGTGGGTCAAGACCTATTCGATTATTGAGTGCTACGAAAGGCGTAAGAAGCTAAAATGAAAATGTCCATATACTGCTTCAAAAGTTCTTTAAATTCAAAAAAAATAGTACTTTCTCCGAGTGCTCGAACCCCCTTAATCCTGCACCCAGTTTAGTCATTCGAATCGCATCTGTTAAAGGCGTCTATTTTCCGAAGTACTAAATATTTCAACTGATTCAGAAAAACCAAAGCTTTGCTTCTCTGCATTTGTCCCAAAAGTAAACAGAACGCCATAAAAAGGAAAGAGAAATGTGTCCCAAAGCAACCAACGACATTTATGCAATAATTAGCCAAGTGCACAGGGCAGAGTCCTGCTCCAGCGGCTCCATAAAATTACGAGCAATATTAAATAATTTATCAGACAGGAGAAAGGGGGCCCACTGCTCAGCCTCAACGCTGGTTATTTAATGCGTTGGTTGGTCCCATAAAATCAAGGAAATGTACTTATTTGTCCCTTTTCTCCCCAAGCGCCGCACTCTCAGCTGCCGGAGAGCTACGGCAAAGCCTGGGAGCTCCAGCGCGGAGGAGGTCGTGGATAATTCAGAATGCATCGCACACGGCCTGGAGCAGCCCGACAAATTCCGGAGCTGCGGCAACGAGCCCTGTCCGCAGTGGACCCGGGGCGAGTGGTCGCTCTGCCAGCAGTCCCGCTGCCACGGCAGGAACACGGCCGTGCAGCGCCGCGAGGTGACCTGCCGCCACGAGAACGGGACGGCGGGAAGTGCCTGCGACGAGTACGAGCGACCGACCATGCGCCAGGAGTGCTACAATGAGCGCTGCAAGGGTGTTTGGCGCGTGGAGCCCTGGTCTGAGGTGAGTCCCGATCCGCTTGTCAAGTGTCTTATACTTATACTCGCATACCCTCCTCATCCCGCAGTGCAATGCTCCGTGCGGCCGCCAGGGTATCAAGTATCGCATCCTGCAGTGCGTCTGGTACGGTAGTCGTCGGCCGGCGGGCAATGTGTGCAAGCATCAGCCCAGACCGGCGGTTATGAAGATCTGCAAAAGTCCGTCCTGCCAGGCCAAAAGTGAGTATCGAGGATCACACAATTCCTCAATTCGTATGTAATACTGTATGCAACCGCCACGGAAGGAATAAATAATAATAAATTTAAAAACTATTGAATATAATTATTATATGTACATACATATATATGAGGATTACTTATTTTAAGTAACTGTCTGATGAAAACTAATTGTAACTCAAGAGCCCACAGAGCTCTGACTAAGCAGCTCTGCAGTTAAGTGTTTCAAATTGATATATTTAATAAATCCAAATATGAGAAGAGAGTAGAATTTTTTAGAGAGTAGCTTCTTTTAGGAGTGGCCTTCGGTTTCGGTTTCTTTTCCATTAGGGAAAGGAAATGTAAAAAAGTAAATTTTCATTCCACTATTTCTCACTTAACAACTCCTTTTAATGTTTTGAGAGGCAATAGTACTGTTTCTCTAAACGCTGAAGAACTAAAGTTAATTTTATCTTTTTTTCAGTGTCATCTTCAATGCAATGCCGCGACTCATCGCGTTATTGCCGAAATGCACGTGTCATGGGCCTGTGCCGACTTCATCGCTACAAGGAGAAGTGCTGTGGATCCTGTCAGCAGCAACAACAGCCCGATAAATATATAACCCATTAGCTCCAAATGAGCGAATAAATTATCGCATTCTGCAAGCAATTACTCTAAGTACCGTAAACACTGAACACTATAGGAAGATATAAAGTTAAACTTATTCATATTTATGTATTTCCAGCTGGACCCACAATAGCACTAGTTCAAGTTTATTTTCATACCGAGTCGGGGACAAACCGTAGTTCAATGTATTTTGGTTTATTTCAAATGCTTTGCACAACCAAGAAAAAGATCCTAACCTATTTTAATTTTTGTGCAACCCGACGGGAAAGGTAAAATAACATTTCCAACTAAATCTAAAGTAAGCATAAAAAAATTATTGAAAGATTTGCCCTAGGCAAGTTTCCTCTGGCAAATCATTGGTCAAACAATGACACAATTGTTGGGCTTCAGAATTTGTAAAGCGAACTGGTCAGCGGTAGCAGATTTGCTTTAAGCAAGAAAATCCCTAAACATGATTGACTCGCAGCATACTAAAAATTGCAACCGCAAGCGACAACCTATCGGGATTAGACTAAGGTCCGCATTCATGTATTAATGCAAGTCAATTTGCATAGACGCTGCTACGAGAAACAATGTTTAGTCTAAATGTGAGCCCTAGCATACAACGTATGCAGAGGTTACCGAGTGTGAGATAATCGAGAATGATTCAATTTATTGCTGATTCCAATGGCCCACATGAAGTAGTTGAAATGTTCTAGCTAAAAACTCAGATTAATATTAGACACAAACGAATACGCTGAATCACTAAACCCATGAAGCATGCATTTAAATTGTAAGAGAGAAAAAAGAACAAAAATAAATCCGCACTGTTACCTAATACGAACGAACCCTGAATATGAAAGATGTAAATATTTTAGCTAATGAGGATATTGCAACTTTATCGATATGCACATATGACTATTTCGCTGTCAATTTATGTAACTGAATTTTCTTTCGTTCTGCATTTATCAATTTGCCACTAAAATATTGTAAATAATTCGAATCAGCCCTAAAGCAAGATTTAATTTAAAGGCTTACTAAGTAATTTAAATAAAGAAGACCTATATTATATACATATGTACGCCTATTTGTAATTAGTTTTTTATGAATAAATTGTTTTATAAACCTTAAAATAGAAAATAATTTAATGAAGCTGCATGTCAGCTGATACTTAGCTAAGCTCTAAATATACATACAAACATGAATTAAATTACCATTGAGGCGAATCTCGTGAATGTTAAAAGCATAAATGAATATAATAATGAGCTGTTAAGTAAAACTTAATAAAAATACATATATTAAAGTCAACGCAGCCATAACCAATGTTAAATACATACTGACACATGCAGACATGTTACCACTCTCTCACAGCCCCCATTCACTCCAATACTATCGTACTGCAAGGATATGAGCTATGAAGCTGCATAGTCGAATCCGAAGTATTGTAAGAATTTAAAAGAATTGTGGAATAAATAATAAATATTGAAATAAACACGGACTCTTTTATTTAAGGACCATTACTAAGGAAGAAAAAACATTAGGGTAGGAAAAAACATTATTTTTTGATAATTTTCGAAAAACTCATGATCGAAAATATTTAATACTTTTGGTTAATCAATATTTTATTTAATACCTGGAATAGTTAACCCTTTTGCGGTCCTTGGTCCAAATTAATGCTTGCATTTACATTTTCATATTTAACTTGAGTGGTAAGCAAGTCGCCATGCTCATAAATGCCCTCTTTCTAAAATTACGTATACGACATGCAAGCTAGTCCATATTACGGCTTAAAAATTATTTTCCATTTCTCTGTCAACTAAGGATTTCGATTCAAAACTATATGTACATAATACGAGACGAGTTAATGAAATTATTGCGTTGAATTTATGGTGGCCGGCCTCTTGATCTATTGGGTTTTACACATTGTCGAAGAATAAAGTCTACTATATAGAGCCATAGAATTAAAAATCTTCTGTCATAGTCCAATAAGAACCATTTATTTGTATTTGCAATAAATAACAAATAATGAAACTATAATTAAACGGCACTAAGCTGCCGAATATATATAAATTAAAGGCTTCTGCCAGTGTGCCGAATTAGGAACTATTTAAATTATTTGTAGTTTTTATACCCGGTACCCATAGGGTACAAGGGTATTATAAGTTAGTGCCAACCGAGAATGTACGTAACAGGCAGAAGGAGAAATCTCCGACCCTATAAAGTATATATATTCGTGATCAGCGTCACCAGCCGAGTCGATTTAGCCATGTCCGTCTGTCCGTCTGTCCGTCTGTCCGTCTGTCCGTCTGTCCGTGTGAAACAACAGATCTCAGAGACTATAAGAGCTAGAGTTACCAAATTTTGTGACAACATTGGAATCTGTTGCACGCAGATCAAGTTTGTTTTAAAATTTGGCCACGCCCACTTCCGCCCTAAAAATTATAAAAACGTAAAATAAGCTATACTAGTTATTTTCGGGTTAAAGTTAATAGATACAATAAATGAATAGGTTTGAGCGGACGTTTTCTGAAAGTTTCAGTAAAATCGGTTGATAAACATGGAAGTTATTAAACAATAAAGTTTCTGTGTGCTTCTTCTTCTCCTTCTGAGCCACCAAGTCAGTAGCGAAAAAAGTGTTGCGTGCTTTCGGGCGCAGTGTTACAGCTGCAGAATTTGTCTATTTTAAACGTTGCTCAACATGTTTTTGGCAACATTTGTCTACATTTTGTTTTTTCCATGTCCGTATGCTATTTAATTTCACGCACAATACTTTGGGTACCAGGTATCTCACAGTCGGTCACACTCGACTGTAGCTTTCTCACTTGTTTTATACCCTTGCAGAGGGTATTATAATTTTGCCATGATATTTGCAACGCAGTGAAGGAGGCATCTTCAACCCCATAAAGTATATATATTCTTGATCAGCATCACCAGCCATGTACGAATGTCTGTCCGTCTGTCTGTCGGTTTCTACGCGAACTAGTCTCTCAAATTTTGAGCTATCGGGCTATCAGCATAGTCTTACTTCTTTAGCACGCAGTGTATATGTCGGATCGGCCGAAATCGGACCACTATATCCTATAGCTTCCATAGGAATGATGGCGGTCTACCGAAGTTAGCTATTTTTTTTGTTTATGTTACTATTAATTGTTTAAAAATTTGATATCAGAGACATTTGAAGTTGAAGGTGTCTTCATCACTTTTATCTTAAGCCATTAAGGGTGTTTTTGTTTGATTCAAGATAGGAACAAAAGGGGGAAATAAACGGAAGTGGTTCTCGTGGGTAACTAAATTCCGCTTTTATCGAAATCTGGGGCCATATTTCCATTCTTTTTCATTTCCAATTGCAAAACATAAGGAACAACAAAAGAGCTTCACGGTACCTTTCGATCATGATATAATTGACTTTGATCGGACTATTGTAGCAGATTTTCATTTCTACTGTTTTATGCATATATTAGTCTCCTTGCACACCACAGTCTCCGTGCTCAACTTCACTACGAGGACTGCCGTCCACGCTGCACTATGGGCTGAGCGACCACTTTTTGTGGCATTAATTAATAACTTAAAAACGAAGCAATATTTTTGGATTCTGTTTTTTGATATAAATTTTGTATAACAAAAGGGAGGTATTAAAAAAAAAATTAGCGTGGTCCCGCCTTTTCTAAAGAATTTAATTTGTTTTTTTCAGTGTAAATATGCATTTTTTTGTTGTTTTTCTTTGTTTACTTAAAGTAGTATTCCTAAATAAGACAATGTGTAAAAATGGGCATTGTCCTATCTTTTTTTTTTGCACATAAAATTACAGTTTGGATCTTTTGCACAGTGCGGGCGATCGGACTTACACAGTTTGTTCCGTGTTTTGGCAGCCTCTTTTACAAAGTAACTGCTAGATCCGTGGTTTCTATAATATGATCTGATGAATGTACAAGGATTAAGTAATCCATCTTTAAAAAATGTTATATCCTTAGTATTTTTCTCATCTTTGTGTTTTATAAGTCAAATAAATCGGGTTTTTGCCAATTTTAGGTTAGCATCTTAAACAGTGACGCGCTCTGTTAAAAATTCATAAACGTAACATTAAAGTTTAATGTTTTTTAAATACATCCTGGTTAAAAAAGTTATTTTAACAACTTTTAAAAAATGGGTTTTGGCCAGATAAAGTGGTCGTTCAGACCACAGTGCGCTGATACTACTCTGTAAGAGTCGCCGGCGAGTCGCGGAACAGTCGGCCGGCGAGTCGTAAAAGAGTTGGCCTGAGAGTCGCGGAAGAGTCACTTAAGTGTCGCCGAAGAGTCGGGGATGTCCAATATGTTACAATAAATACATTATAGTAAAGGTAGCGGTACATGCCACATTCAGTATACAATCACCAAATGTAGTGAAAAATATCAGTCTGGACGTTACATTTGGCGCTCTTAAGCACTATGTAGATTTTATAATTCAAAGTGCACGGCCGGAAAAAGTGACACAGTTCCCGGTTACTATACATGGATGCACAGTTCTGAAGCCTTCCAAAAGGCAATAACAAGGTCGATGGATACCCTGGAGTAAAAAAAAACGGATGCTCCTTGCAGAGTCAACGTGGTTCATTCTCACTGCGAAGACACATTATCAGAATCAGCTAATTGCAGTTCAGTTTTATCATTAGGTATTTTTTGTCATCACAATAGCGATTTATCAAATTAGTTTCTATTCCACCCGTGCAAAGCCGGGACGGTTCTCTAGGTATGAATAGTCAATGTTCCTTTACTAATCTAAATTATTTATTCTATTTTTAACATTTTGAATATTAACGATCCCCTTTTGTTCAAAAGTTATAAATTTGTATACCCATGCAGGGTATTATAATTTTGTCCGTCTGTCTGTCGGTTTATAGACCAACTAGTCGCTTAGTTTTTGAGCTACCGGGCTGAAATATCATAGTCTTATTTCTTTTGCAGTCTGTATATATGTCTGAACGGCCGAAATCTGACCACTATATCTTATAGCTGCCATAAGAATAAACGGAAAATGAATGGAACAAAGGGTAAGGGTGTACAAGCTTTGGCTTAACGAAGTTAGCTTCCTGTCTTGTTTCAAAAAAGATGGGCGTCACTGAATGTTCATATTACAATTAAAAAAGGGGTTTTTTTTTTATTTTATTTAATAAACTTTATTTATTATTTTGTATAAATGTTTATTTAATACAATTATGTGTTTATCTGTTCTGCTAAAGCAATACAAAATTATAAACTATAATTTAGTGGCTTACTTTTATACTTTACAACAAGCTATCATCCTTCCAATATTTACAAAATTGTTAAATTTTTAAATTTAGTAATGCTAAAACGCACATTTTCACAGGCATACACATATACTACCTACAATTCGATTCACTATCTCTACAAATTAAGTATTATTCATTAATTCTGTTCGCACTTTCGTACATTCGATTACATTAACACGTATTAGTTTATGCACACACATTTGTTATAAATAAAGTATGTTTAGCGTATTTCGGAGTAGAGATATACAGAGTGAGCTAAATTATTTATAATATTGCAAAAATATAAAGACAAACAAATTATATGACAAGCAAATCCCTAATGGTTAAATGGCAAATGGCATTCAAGTGTGTGATGCGAAAAAGTTTATCTCTCAGTCTCGAAACAAAACAAACCACATAAGATCTGGGTAGGAGCTCAAACATACTCGTCAAGGCGCGTATCACAGAGGCTCAACATACAATTACAATACTATTATTATAATTAACAGCATCTTATGGCTACCATAAGATTCATGCTGATATATTGATTTTCAATGGAGCTTGTTAGCTTATTTACAGATTACTTTTCTATATCAGCAATTCGAAAATTTGTTTTTTTTACATTGTGTGTATGTGATTTCATCTCTGGCTGGAACACTTTGCGGTTGGCTAGTTTCTTACTATTTAAATTAACAAACCCCTTAAGAAAAGAAATTTTACCATAGAACTTATTCTTTAAAACTAGCAGTTGTTGGCATTGTGTAAATCAATAGTTTTAATCAAATCTTTGGTTGACTTTATACAACAGAGTTTCGCCGTGAAATGCATTTCTCTATACTGGGATCTGTTAATTTAGTAGTTAAACCTTTAACACATTTAAAATTTCCTTCGTTGTTCATAGAAATGCCTTTGTGTAAACCTTTCACAGTAATTGATTTAACAATATTTGCCAAACAATACACGATTGAGCTTTCTTCATTTAAATCAATTAAATTAAGATATGGGATATGTTTCATACAATTAGGGTTATCTACATATAATACAGCGTGGGGTGGGATATAACTTAGGTCGTAAGAAAATGCTAAACACATATTCGTAGGCTTTTACATACAAATGAAACTAAACAATAATTTGCACTAATGAAAATGGTTTTATAAATGTATTTCCTATTGATGCAATTTGATACCATATTATTGTTAATTCTTAATGTAAATAAATTATATATCACAACAATAGAGACAAAAGTTTATATGGTTTGAAGAGCGTCGGCGTGTGATGGCTCGTTTCGAGTCGATCAAACTGCATACTAAGACATTATTTTGGATACAAGAAACCGCACATGGTGAACTAACTAATTACAGACACTTGTTTGACGGGGAAATTAATATCTTGTGGGATATATGTATAAATAGGAAGAGGGAGCAGCAGCCACCACACACGCTTAGCAAAAGTTTCACTGAGATCCGAGAGACAAAAGATGCGCGCCGAGCGAGAGGTCTGTCCTTAATATTAACTCTTGCTCAGCGCCTTCTTCTTTCTTTGTACTAGGATGTCGTAGAACGGATTATGGCTAATAGACTGCGTTAGTCGCTTGATCCACTCCTGTTGGTCCTCCTCCGTAGCGGCGGACATGCGGTACACAGTATGCTTGCCCTCTACCACCTATTCCAGGCATAAATCAATAGAGAAACGATACAAATTAGCAATAAAACTCAGGTTAATATAAAGTGAAGCCACCTACCTTGCCCTCGGAGTCAGTCTTGCATGCCTTGATAATATCAGCACCGCCCGTTGCGAACAATTCGAAGCAATGCGGTTTGCTGCGATCATGAATCTCCCGGACCGATATATTCTCCAAGGGTATGATGCCGCGTGGCTCCTTATCGGTGGTGTATTCGAAATAATATAGGCAATTGTCATTTAAAATGAACCAACGTCGCTTCCATGATTTGTATCTATAGTAAAAATTATAACAACTTGTTAGTTGGGCGAATCGAACAATCAATTTATATCAATATTTATCAACTCACCTGCCGCCTTGCTTCCATAGCCAGCCCTCCTTGTCGGGATTGAAGAAGGTGTGCATCAGATCATTGCCATCGTCCTGGGGTATTTTGAATGGCTCCGTTCGAATAGACTCGTAGAGGGACTCCAATAGGCCCCGTGGCAAATCACCGCCGTTGTTGATGCCACGATTCATCGAGATGAATTGCTCAACGGTTGGCTTGTCTTTGACCTGTGCAATAAATTTAAAAATAGGTTTTATTAGCTGTTAATAGAATTTCAATAAAATCATTTATATAAAATATCGTTGAGCAGCAAATGTTAAGAACAGAGAAGTCAACTAAAAAATCCTCACAAATGTGAACTAAATACCAGGGACTGAAAATTATGATTATCTGGTTTTTTATGCATTGGCACCATGATCTTCAAATCTGTAATTTTTATATTTTAATGATGGTACTATAATAAAACTTACGGAATAATGATTCTTTTTTGATCATAAAACTCATGAATAATCATTATTATCAACAAGAGTAGATTTTAGTTGTTCACTTGGCATAGACTTGGATATAACTTTTTGGCTCAATAATTGCGACTTTGTCTTGGGCAAAACCTGAGCTGAAAGTTGTAACACGGTGGTCGTTGTTGAAACTTTAGGACTTTTGCTATGAGCAAAATAAGTCATTGCAAGAGCTACAGTCAAATTAAATAAATAAATAAATAATAAATGGTAAACCTTATATTTTATTGATCATTGAAAATCGATAATTTGGTAATTCAAATTATTTTTTATTTTACATTTTACATGTAATTTTACATTTTCATATAAATCGACCGATCCTTCTATGGCAGCTATGATATAGTTGTCCGATCTTAATGAAATTAAAACCGTAATTCTAGAACTATAAAACGACTATATCTCGAAATTTATAGAAATTCGTTGAAAAACAGAGAAATTTTTTTACATTAATTTCGCCATCATTCCTATGGCAGTATTTTTAGTGGTCCGATTTCGATATATGCCAACGCAGTGAAGGAGGCATCTCCGACCCCATAAAGTATATATATTCTTGATCAGCACCACCAGCCGAGTCGATCTACGCCATGTCCGTCTGTCTGTCTGTCCGTCTGTCTGTCTGTCCGTCTGTCTGTCTGTCCGTCTGTCTGTCTGTCGGTTTCTACGCGAACTATTCTCTCAGTTTTTGAGCTATCAGGCTGAAATTTTAAAGCATAATCTTATTTCTTTAGCACGCAGTATATATGTCAGAACGGCCGAAATCGGACCACTATATCCTATAGCTGCCATAGGAAAGATGGCAAAATTAATGTAAAAAAAAAAATTAACTTTTCTGTTTTGTAACGAATTTCTATTAATTTCGAGATATAGTCGTTTTTTATAGTTCTAGAATTACGGTTTTAATTGAAGGAATCGGTCGTTTTATATGAAAATGTAAAATTCTACATGTAAAATGTAAAATTTACAAAATTTACATTATTTGACTTTTTTTTTTTACATAACCAAAATGGATCGATTTTCAATGATCCAATTGCTGACTGCAAGGGTATACAAACTTTGGTTTACCGAAGTTAGCTTTCTTTCTCGTTTTTGCTTGAGTTTAAAAAAAAAAATCTTTATTCTTTGATTTTTATTTTTTGATTACAAAATAATGATTATTTGCTTTAGTACTCATAGAACAATGATTATTTTTGTATCAAAAATATAACTCATGAAATAATCATTATTTTCTGATCTTTATTATAAAACTCAATGACTACAGTCGCTGGGTGGTAAATGTTTAACCCAATTCATAAACACTTCAATTTTCCTTCGGAAATGTTTTTGTGTCTTACAATTTGCTATTACTTACCGATGGGTTGTGCAGGGATGTATTGAGCATAATAATCGCAAAGCTGAGCACATAGCAGGTGTCCGTATTGGTGAATATATCCGGATTGAGTTGACAGTAACGCTGGGCAAAGCACTCCATCATGCGATCGATCTTTTGCGCCTCGCCCGGCAGCCGAAATGACCAAAGAAATTGCCTGTAAGGAGAATGGGATAAGTTTAGAAAGGTTGCCATTTACTGTCGCCAAATGAATGTAGAGGAGGACCCACCTTAAGGCTTGCACTAGAATAAGATTGGTAAAGTCGTGGAGCGCCACAAAGGCTTTCAGCACATCCTCGTTAAAATCGTTTTTTTCGCCGAGGTAATCGCCTGGAAAAGAGAATAGCCATTAAAATGTTTCTTTTTCTTGTTTTTGCTGGCGGTGCGTTTAATTGATTTTCTCTGTTTTCGTTTCGTTTATGATAAGGCCATTAAGGCCAGGCGCCCGCTGGATCAGCACTCACCTATGGCCGTTTTATTCAGGCCCTCGCCTTTGTAAAGGAAATGCGCCACATCCTGGGGATCGTGACGCAGCAGTCTGTTCTCTACCAAATACTCAATGCCTGAAATATAACGAGGGAGAGATGGTTAGACAGTAAAAAATATTCAGCAAAATAGCTTTTTGCGCCCAGACCACATTGACTCTGACATCGATAAGTAATGTTTCCGGAAGAGCAACAAGCTACGACGTAGTAACATATATGTTCGTAAAAATGCTTGCATTCAGAACCAGCGACCCGCAGCATAAGGCACAGCAATCTCAATAAAGATTAAATAAGGAAAACCGAAGAATAGATAACATAGAGGAGGGACGGTCACATAATAACAAAGTCATTATTTGCCAATCAATGAGCTTGGCAACACGGCATCGATAAAATCTAGAAAATGGCGAGCAAAGCGTGTCCACGCATAATGGAATACATTTTAAATTATTAAATGTAAATAAACGGGAGCAACATTTCTATGAAGAAATTTTATAAACGCTCCATAAGCATTGTATTATGGAATTAAACTCGTCAATTGCTACACATATAATCTCCAATAACGCCTAAAGTGACAAGTGTGACACTGGACGTGGGGCATGTGGGATATGAATAAGCCAGGGATGTAATATACCATTGGGCCTGATTAACTTAGACCTCTTGACCACCGATCTGAGAAAGTTTTGCGTGACTTTGTAAGCATCAAGCCCGATTAACAACAACACTAAGTTCCCTCCCTAACTGCCACCTAGCTCGCCCCGGCTTCAGTTTTGGACATTATTGTGGGCGCTATGGATGGCACACATTTGTGTGCTATTAACTTAATGGTCTGGTGTGGGGCTTTGGTTTGCGTTTATTTCTGATAATCGACCGATAAAGCGACAAATGGTGATGACACCACCGCTACTGCCAGCCGAACCACTCCTGCCGTCCTGTGGAACATACTGGCGTTTAGAAGTTTTTAATAAGCGACGACTACATGACTCGATTTGGCTTTTGTTATTCTTAACACCATAGCTCCGAGACAGCACCAACTATACATAAGTATGTTATGCCTTCCCTATTCGGATTAGCATTTTTATTGTGCGCCCCATTTTCAGCCGGAGCGCTCGGCAGGATATGGTGCTGTCTTTTGTGGGAATCTGTGTGGCCTAATTTTGACTTGTCGACGCTAATTTATGGCCAAGTGAGAGCTTGACGTAAATATTTGATTAGCTTTAAACGAGAGCGGCGCATCAGGGAGGGAAGGGGTGCGTGAGTGAGGGGGATATGGAGATGTTTTAGACATGGATAACATGGCAAACATGGTGACATGTGTGTCTCGCCCTAATTCACCAAAGTGATACCGAAATGTTTGAAAAACGAAAATACTTTTATATGAACTATGTGTTCTTTCAAGCAATTTTATACTTTTAATATAATTGTTGTTTATGAACTTTGTTCACCTAAGGTTCCTCTCTTAGACTCATAACAAAGCTTCCCGAAAGAAATTATGGTATTATAGTTCGATAGGAAAATATTGTTTGCCGATAGAAAGGTATCTCATGTTTGCATTCACGGAAGATGGTATTAACGCGATACTTAGTTTCGTCTATTATACAGTGGTATTATTAAATTAACGCCGAAATCGTCAATGTGAGAACGCCCCGGCTTTTACTATATGCATGATAATTTCGTTTATCGACGCCAGAGCACGCTCCAGGGCTCCGTGGAGCTTCAGTTTGTGAATTTACCCCCGGCGCCACACCATGTCTGCGGTGTCGTCTGTCCTTCTGTCACTCATCAGCTCAATTATAAAGCATTTTGTCTGACTTCATTGTCGAAGTTTTGGGGTGTCGCCCAGCCGTCATCATTCCGAATGTATTAAAATAATCGCGAGTCGGTAAAGTTTAAATTTGAACGACTGTTCGGGACACTCCCTTCCTTCCTGATTGGCAAATAAGCTCGTGTGGAGCAGGGATTTTCCGTCGATTGTATGGGAAGAACCTTTCAAATTGCTTTCACTGATTTGAATTTAAATTCCCAGTGAATCATCGAACATAAGCAGAGTATCTCAATCCCCTCTTCAACAAATATAATTCGTTATAGCTTATAAATACTTGTAAGAGTTCGGGCTCACCTTTCTTCGGATCCATATTAAACTTTTTTCGGCCAATGGACATCTGCTTGTCCTTATTGGAATGCTTGCAGTCCTCGGGCACATCGAGCGCCTCCATTTCGGAGACAACCTCACCCAACTCATCTTTGATTTGCTAAAAAGACAATCAGAAATGCAAAGGTTAAAGAAACTCATGGTATACACAGCTGGAGAATCAAAAATAAATTAAGGAAGGAAACAGTAATGTATATAAATGTGCAAATACATTTCCCAGTCAGCTTAAGTGACTGACTAGGCTGCTGTTGAACCGCGTGAGATATTTATAAATTACGAAAAATCCCATAAATTCTAAACTCGAGTAAAATTTGCATTTCCTCAGTGCCGCGAGCCTAATCGAATCTCGACTGGCGCCAAATAAACAACGCACTGCGACAACGACGACATCAATTCGCTCGAAACTATTTTCAAAGTGGTCCATTTTCAAGAGCTAAAAATACGAAAATTGGGAAAATAAAGCAAAGCCATAACACTCAATGAAATGATGATTTAATTGAATTAGAGAACTACCTGACACTGAACCGGAGACATCGCCGGTGGCTCTATTCTCCAGAAAGCAACATAAGGGTCATTCAAAAATAAAATGTAAAGCCCCAATTTAAAAGACGCGGAGCGTTAAGTGTGCGGAAAGTATATCGTATATATCTTTAGGCTACTACAGCGTTGAGTTGACGCATGAATAGCTAGAGGCACGGGACCGGAACATATCAATTGCCCGTATCCATCGTTTACAGCTTAGGCCCAATGAGTGAGCGACCTTCTGACTCATTGGACAGGCATGCAAAGCAACTGAATCCGAAGGGAGAGATGTTAATTAAGCATCATAAAATACAATTGACAAAGTTCCCAAGTGCCTGTAATATAGAATCAACGCACATATGCATCTGCTGTGAGGTCATCATCATCGGGACCTTCAGCTATGCCTATGCTATAAAATTCTAACTGGAGACGGAATCGCTCAGAGAATTTATTCGCTGTCAATGTGAATTGTCTCAGTAGAGACTTCAACGGTGCCAAGATTTATAATTCACTAGCCTTTCAATGATTTCGTGGAATTTTAAAGCATGTCACGAAAAACACTCAATAACATGTTTGTTAAAATTATAATTCGCATCGCGCTATTTTTAACCAGTGATGCAGTAAGTTTAATGTTTGTTTTGGAGCTATGTGTCTTTTAAATCGTCTCTAAGACTGCCCCAGATTTGACAGTATGCGCTTATGACTTTAGCTTTAATTTTCTTACATTTCCACTTTCCCATCAATACAGTTCTATCTCAAATATAAGGAATTCACAAGTTTATATTGATAGGAACTCCAACCAAGTGAGACAGAGCGAGTGTGAGGGAAACGAAGCCTTAATGAGCATTAAACATTTAAAATAAACCTGAAGCCATGCTTCGATACAGCGACGATCCGAGGAATTCCCACAAAGGCAGCAACAAGTGACGCGAGTGGAGAGAACCAGTTTGCGTGGTGGGGATATAAACTAATAAAGCTCGGATATTAAATGGAAAAATAATTCTTTTGGATGCGAAAACACCAAAGAAGGCTTTGGAAGTCTGAATTGTTATGCCCTTGTTTTAGCTCTCTTCTTAGTTGAACATTAAATTATTATTAACTATTTGGGAGTTTTTTCGGGAGAAATACTGCGCAGTTTAGGGCTTTTGTTGTGGGCTTTCGGCCCTGGTCAAACTATTGTATTATCTAACCAAATAAAAAATGTCTTTTTAAATGTGAGTTTTAATCGGAACTCAATGGCCACATCTCCACATTCAAGGGAATTATATTCTTGATTTGTCAAAGTGTTAATATGAATTGATTCAATTCCCCAATGTAAGCCATACTTTCCCTGCATACCTTTCCCGGTCGCCTGAGGATCACATTACTCTCTCTCTGCTCCGCATTGCTGCGGTTTCGCTCGAGTGTGCGACAACTCTCGCAGAGATTCGATTGCTGGCTGCTCCGCTTGCTACTGCCATTGCTGTTATTATTGTTGTTATTGTTGCTATTGTTGTTATTGTTGATTTTGTGTTGATTCTGGCTGAGCGAATTCCGCTCGGACTCGCTCTGCGAGTTGGAGCTATCATCGATGAAGCGGAGATCGCCGGCATCGGGTGTCAGCGGTGAAGGCGAACTGAGCCCTGAGCTGGGATCCGTATCCAGTTGCAGGCCGGGATTGTTCACACCCAATACTTCTCTTCCCGTTTCCGTGTCCGTTTCTGCCTCGGTATCTAGCGTGTCCAGCATGCAACCCAAGGAGTTGGAGCGCGTCTTGCGCGGAGTCCTTTTGCGATAATCTCGCCCTTTTCATTCAGCAGGAGTTCCACAGGTCGGGACACTATCAAGGTTCTCGTAGTCGTTGTGGTGGTGGTATGCTTGAACTCAACCCGCTTACTGAAGAGCTCCGTGTTGGGCTCATCGCAGGGCAGGCGCTGCACCTCCGTGACCTTGTGGCTCACGTCGCAACAGCTTACGGTTTCCGTGCTCAAGGTGGGGCTGGCTGGTGGGGACTGTCCGGCGAGAGGCTAGTGATATTGTAGGTGGCCACACTGGTGTAGGGGGGCCAATGAGGGCGAGCGGGGTTTGGCGGGCGGCTTCTGCGCGATCTTGGGGGAGTCAAGCAGCAGCGTGGGGCTTTGGGCTTGCTAGTCTCGTTGGTTTTCGTCAGGAGGTTGCAGAAGCAGCGAGTGCAGACGCTGCTCAAGCTGCTGCCACTACTGCCACTGCTGCCGTTCTCCACCAGGAGACGACGCTTGTCCTCCTTGACTCCAGGAGACGGGCTAATGTAGAATGTACTATTGCTTCGGCTGCCGGGCGATCCCGGTATGGAGTATCCTATGCCCACGCCCACATCTACTCCACCGCTGCCCAGCCCTGCCGTGGAGGACAGGTCGAAGCAGCTCCTCTGCAACTGCTGTTTGCTGCCGAAACTGCCACTGCCGCCCAGGCCGGAGGAGCTCTTCTTGTTCTTGGGCTGGCGTCGCAGCGAGGAGAACCAGTTGCTGATGCTGGGACGCTTCTGATGCAGGAGGCCATCCTACTTTGTCTTCTGTTCTTCTGCCTTGGAGCCAATCGCTCACTTCCTGGGAAAGACGCTTCACTCTTTGGTCCGTTCCTATCGGGGTAATTATTCGTACCCTCCATGGTGTTGTTCACTGAAATCGTAGAGGTCTTAGTAAGGCGTATCTGTCTTTTAACTGCAACCTCTCTTGTGCCACACAATTTACAAGTACACTTTGACGGCATCTTCGGCAACACGAAAAATAAAAAACTAATTGTGGCAGCATGGGAAACCCTACGAAATGCGTAGCAGGAAGTGTCAGGACCTAAGCAGAACCTCAAAATTAAGTTTGTCTGGCGCGGCGCAACATTTTCGGGTTTCCCATGCGCCAGCGGAACGGCGACACAAAACGAATTACGCTAATGGCCTGCAGGTTAACAAGGTGACGGCGCGGCATTCCCTAATCCCAGGACATGCAGACGCGACTGCGAGCAAAGAAAGGAAAGTTCCTCCGTGTGTGATTTGTCGTTGAATCAACAGAGAACCCGCCGACCCACGACTTCTGTTTAGGATCAGGGTTTGGAAGCGGTTGCTGCTCGGGGACAGTCTGCTGCGGACGCACACCCTTACCTTCGCTTTGCCTTGTGATTTATTGAGATTTCTTTTCGTCCCTTTGCACTTGGGGTCTGATTATTTTCATTTTGCGGCAAAGCAGGAAGGAAGTTAGCACGATAAAGTTCGGGAATGGTTTTTGGGGAAACAAAAGGCGACGACAAAATTCTAGATGGGATCGCTGCTCTGGGCTTAGGCAAATCACGAGAACCTCACTTTAAAGCACATGGAAAAGATTCGAGATGAGTAATATCGATTGCGTGCATCACACTTTTGACTTTATCGACACTGAAAATTAGAGGAATAAAGTGGAATTTCCTCAATAGAAGTCGACCCTTGAATAAAAACACCTTTCCAGTCTGTAAGGAAAATTAGTTTAAAAATGGGATTTATTGATTGACTTTAAAAGCGGCAGTGGCGCTTGTCAATTTCCATTAAGTTTAATACAATTTGTCAACATAAACGACATTCTGAAAGTTCAAGCCCTTTGGCTTATTTCCAAATCTCGGCCAGATGAACCCTAAAATAACTTTCTTTGGCATTTTAGGTCGCTGTATTTATCTGACCTGCATTTTTCATCTTTTCATATTCGGATTTGCAGGCGCGACTAAAGAATTCACTTTAATCAGTGTCTAATTTTTGAGTTAAGGGACCCTCACTCTTACAAATGTCCCATCGTGGGCTCGGGGACTCGTAGCACACAGCAATTTCCCCAGGGGAATGTTTTGAAAAAAAGTCACAGTTGCCTCAGTTTTGGCCTTGCCACGCCCAAGCATTAGGCGTTGCCAAATGAAGTCGTCGAAAGAGTTCTTGGCATCATCCTTTTTACGGGGCCTACGTGATTGGATTGCACAAAAGAGCGAAGAACATTTAAATGTATTGCATTCCTTCTCGGGTCCCTATGTATGCGTTCCTTATATAAAATAGCTAAAGACAGGAGGCAAACACATAAAAGCGCGGCCAGTGCCAAGTTGACCAAGTTGAAAAGAAAAAAAAACATTCAGGAAAAGACAAACACAGGTAAGTATCTGAAGGAGCGGCAGTCGAAGGGAGGGTGTAGAACACACAGGTGAATGCCACACGGCATTCACGGGACAGAGGAAAAACGACCAAAGAAGGAAAACAAGTAAAATGAAATTAAATTTGTAAACAAACTATCAATCAACCTCAATGAAGCCGACACTCTCGCACACAGCACAGTCAAATGAGTAGAATACATACAAGCAGCAGATCCCTCAGATACAGATACGGCTCCCGAGCAGTTGAGCAGTTGAAGTGGCCCATCAAAGCTGTGTGATTGTGATTGCTAGATGTGGGCAGGAAATGCGCTTTTTGACTACGGCAAGCTAATGGCGTGTAAGGTCTAGACCCTTGACTCCAGGTTACCAAAAGTCTTAGCAAATGATGAATGGACAAAAAGGCTGGAAATGGATACAAGAAGATTCCGACACACAGTAGCCACAAAATGGGGCGTGTCTTGCTCAATTTACTTTGACAATTTAATCTACGCTTTACACTGTGCACCCAAACAAATAATTAAATGCAGACGTTGAACACCTTTTTCTTGGGCAACACTGGGTTTTAACCTTTTGTGTGGGACTTGCATGTACTCTTTGGGTGCCAGACAAAACCAATTAGAAAATCTGGTTGAAAAACAATGCCCTAGACCGAGATACATATAAACAGGGAGATAATACGAAAAGTCCCAGCTGCGACTGCAGAGAGCTCTATCGTTGCCGACATCGCCTGGCTGAGTTTGAGTTTTCCCATAAGTGACTTTACTTTTCTTCAGCAAAATGCAATTAAACGCAAGCTGCTTTCCTCGCTCACTCTCAATTCGCGACAGTTTCCTTCTTTCTGTCCCAGCATTAAGTGTATCTGTGTTTCAGTTGGGGTCAATGGCTTTGCTTGAATGGAAAGTGTGAACACTTTGGCTCCGACGGCTATTGATTGTCTGTGTGTAAAAAGGTTAAGAGGATTTTCTAGCAGCCTTTGCTTTGTCTGTGCAGCGTAAAAAAGTTATAATAAAATAATATTTTGGGAAAATTACTTAATTTTCTTGGTGGGAAGACTTTTAAAGCACGGACCTATTAAACAACAAAACTGTTTCGCTAATCATCAAAACTTGTCTGGCATCATCGCTTATAAAACAAAAACGAAATCTAACAAGTAAGAAAGCTACAGTTGAGTGCGCTCGACTGTGATATACCTTTATCAAAAGCGTAATGCGTTGTTTAAAACAAGTACAAAAGCTACAATACGCTTTTTAAATTTTCGCTATTTAATAATACAAATTCCGCAAGATGGACAGACTTGAACTTAGCCCAGGTCTAAGTCCCATACCTTTGTCCAGACCGATCCGATCACGAGCCAAAGTTGAGTAATACAATAAATGGAATGTAAATTGAATTAAAGTTAGTTTGTATTTTAATTTTCTGATCAGACGAACAGACATGGTTAAATAGACTCGACTAGTGATCAAGAATTTATATTCTTTATGGAGTCGGAAATGCCTCTGGATACCAGCTACATACACTTTCGGTTGGCAATAAGTCATAATAAAACTGCCATATAAAACTAAAAGCTAAGGCTGTCGCTGATGTGCATAACCTCGCCATATGTAGGATATTCATTTTTGTAAATTCGGTTTTGCCTAGTTGCGTCATTTCGCTAAATCGAGAAAGATGCAAATTTGTGCCTAAATGAGATGGGGTAAAAGAGCTCACATTAGTCTCGTTTTTTCGGAGCTTTTTGCACATTTAAACGGCAGCAAGCCGAAATGGGAGAGCAGAAATAAGGAGGAACGCAAACAGAAACAGAACTAAACAATATAAAGGCGAATCAAATAGATAATAATAAGCAAACGCGGCTGGGCTGGCTGCCTTGGCATCCATAAACAGAACGAGCAAAATCCATAGAGATACAGATGGAAATATTCATACACGTAATACGCAATATTACAGTCTAGAGTCGGCATCTTCCCATTTCAATATTTTGTTTATATTTGGCATTTGTTTAAAACATACGTATACGTATTTGTATGGCAAATGGTATTTGATAATTTCTATGCACTTGACACACAAATTCTATTTCTTCTATTTATTTATTTCGTATTTCTTCTAGCTTCCGTTTTAAGTCTTGATTATTGATAAAGGGTTTTATTTGAATAAAATCAACTACAACTAAGCAATAAGAGACTTAAGAGATTTGAATATGAGTGGGTAATGGTGAGAATTATAGCAGTGGCACTCGACTAACAGAGCTCTTTTTGTTTTATTTATATATTTTCATCATCAATCACATTCTCCCCGCTACCGCTATAATTCTTTGGCCAGCGAACCATTAAAAACGCAAGTTCGTTGGCCCACTTCAGCGGCAGCTCAACATAATCAACAATGTCCGCCAACAGAATGCCTAAAATAAATGTGTTTTAATTAAATGCCTTTTGTTTCTAGTCAGAACAGAGCAGACGGCAGAAAGCTGGACAAAGGTAAGAGCCGGAGATGCGGGTACGTGTATCTACAGCTCGTCAAAGATACCTGAGTCTAGCTCCTGGGTTCAGTTCCAGCAACCAGTACGTGCTGGTTTTGAGTACTTTTTTTCTTTAGCAATTCCCACAATTTATTAGAATTCTGCCAGGAAAGCCGTGGATTTTCCAATGTTATTAGGGACATATTGTAGCCATAGCAGGCAGACGCCAACTCAGAGCAATTTATACTTTCCTCTCACATCTGAACAAAAAAGTTTTAATTGTTTACAAAATGTCAGTTACACGTGCTCAGCATACTAAACGTATGCGCCGCCCTCGCCGCACACAAATACTTTCTGTGTATCTCCAAAGAAGCAACAGGTGCACCTACTTTTATTGCCGATCCAAACAACAGCGCGGCATTTACGTAGCGTGGTTTGCCTTTTATTTCTGCTTTTGTTCATTTTACTGATGCCTATTGATTGGGTTTTCCGCTGTTCTGTTTACTAGCATCAATTTGCTAATTGTCCCTTTCGCTTTCGGCCTCGATCTAGCCGGCTTATTGTTGTATCTGGTGGACTGGTTCTAGCTATGCTTTTAGTTTTGTGCATTCGCTGGAATTTCACACTGGAACTTGTTTTGGGTCAAGGTAAGAATGAGAGTTTGTGGGCTATGCACTGAAAATTCGATATTCTCAATTGACTGACGGTTGGCTAGATGAATATAAATATTTGACGGGTTGATTGACGGACTGATAGCAGCATACTGACATGGCGTAAGATCACAGTAATTGCACAGCCATGTGGAATTTATTAAACGAAAATTCCGATATATTTGGAACTAGAACCTCACTCCCACTTCCAAATATAAAGATTCATTTCAACGGAATTTTTTAAATAAATATATTGACAGAAAAGATTTTACAAAGTAAATAATAAATAGCATGTAAGCTTTTACGACTTCAATTAAGCTAAAGCGATCTCCATACCGATATCTAAAACAAACGTTAAATTCAAATTGCCTAAACAGTATTTAAATATTTCAATTAACCGGTTCCTCGGAATTTCACTGAAAAAGGTGTTGAATTTTTTAGCATTCGGATAGCAAAACCAGATTACCAAATGGTAAACATAAAGAGCCCAAGCCTATTAATATCTTTCATTTAAAACAACATAGCTACGCTGGGCTCTGGACAAGATTGTATTTAACAACTAGCAATGGAGCGAGGCTTAGGAGAAGCATTATTTCATTTGATTAACCCAAGACCAAAGTCCACGGCGATAAAAAGTTAGACTGCCTTGGTTCCCCACACCAAATACAACATTAAGACGAACTAAACTCTGATACCAGCATGAGCATTGCGAAAAGCCAGCGGATATGAGTTTATTGTTATTGTGTTTTTATCAAAGCGGAAAATATTACAAAGGGACTTGACATTTGTATGTGGTTCGAGAACTGTAGATTTGTTTACTGGTTGTATATTACAGAAGAACACTTCTCAGAAAAATTCTCTAGAACATACAGAAAATTCAACAAGAAAACCTCTGGAATGGCGTTAGCCTTGCAAGTCAGAATGTCTCAAAACCAAGAAGTCGAATTCCATGTGTGTATTTTTGGGCAAACACTTTCACTTTTTGCCTTTGAAAGTGACACCGAGAAGCGAAGCGGAGTCGAGGCGTGGCAAGGACCCCATAATCGCACAGTCTAGTCCAATGATCCCTCCCATACTCTTGGCCCCTAACCCCTAAGCAAGACGTGAGATGTCTGCGAATGCCATTGGCCGACGTGATTGGAATGCGCAAGAGATATATCCGCACTGGGTTTCTTTTCCCCTAACCCGGGACACCCAGCTACCGCTCCACTGATGCCGGCATGTCTCTGTTTGAATCGTTGCCACTTTTTCTTTCGGGTTCTTGGTTCTTTTGTCTCCACTCGTTGTCTGTCTGTGGTCTTTTGCTTCCTAAATGTGTTCTTCCTGCACAATGTTTTTGGCTGCTGCTTCTGTGTAGACACGCGCAGCTCTGCTTACTTTTATTCTCTCGGCTTGTTTATAAATTGAAATTTTATGGCTGCTAGGGCTGCTTGGCTGGCTGGCTGGCTGCGCAAACCCAAAATACGAAACCGAAAGTCCATTGCCTTTTCAAAGTTAGCATACAAATGTACATATGTTGGTCCTTGAAAATAGCTGTCGACACGACCCTTCGCAGTGCCGCGTTGTTAATAACTGAAAGGCCCACCAATTTACGTCGCAGATACTTTTGTATCTTTGTTTATGCATGGCATGCGCATCTCGGCTAGATAGCTACATATATCTCAAATTCCTGGGCAGCTAAGCTATTCCATTTCTGACGCCTTGTTGCGAGTGCATACGACTCTGCACCCGGTCGTTTCCTTAGTCTAGCTCCCATGCACTCGGGATTTTATTTTTATACACTCCGCTGACATATGTTTCGAATTCGAAAACTCATTTTGTGTGTCTGTGACGATTGTGGCCAGCGAAAGATATTAACAGGGAGAGGAAGAGTTTTCCTGTGGGAATTCTCGTTAGATAACGTTTTCGGCTGCCAGTGGGTCTGGTCGGCGTTGCCCCTTATCGGTCCGATGATAACTGATAACATATATCGATTGAGATTCACGCATTTCCCCAACACTCGTAGATGGCCATAGCTAAAAGCTAAAACATATAAGTATCTGAAGGTCATTCGAATATTTCGCTTGACTGCAGTCGCACATTTATCTATGTGTACACAATTTTGAAAATAATGAGTCATGACAAATTTCGCTAAAAGTGAAATTCCAATGCCTTGGCCCAGACATTGTTCAACTCGTAATTAATATTAATATTCTCGAGAACGAACAGCAGACGGCCAACAGAAGTGGATAATTTTTCGTCCGGTCTTTATTATTAATTATACCCGATACTCGGAGAGCATGACATTCTGGTTTCTTTTGATTTTCAAGAACACTACAAAGTTGAAACATTCAAATTTTGTCGTTGCCCTAATGACCATAAATATTATTAACTGCACCCGGTGGATTCGTTTCAATTAAAAGAAGGCGTTATGTTATAAAATGTTTATCCTAATAAAAAATATAAGATTTACGCTGCGTTTATAAAGTAGTTTAACTTTTTTCGACAACAAATAAAAGTTTATTTTTATTTAAATATTGAAACAGACAAGCATATTAAATATTCCCTTAATATTTTAAGAAATAATAACATAAAATGGCTGAGCTAACACGATGAACATGTCGCACGACGCTCTTTTATTTTTTATTAGTACGCTTTTGGCGCCTGATTTTAGCGAGCTCTTTTCTTTATATATGTCTATATACTTATATATATTTATTTTCTTTCTTTGCTTTTGAATTTGTTTATTTTATTGACAACAGCTAGCCAAACTAGGGAGCGGCGATTTCTCCACGTGTCCCGAATATAAATAAATAAAGATGATGTAGCGCTAGTTAAAATGTTGCAAAAACGTTGGCTTTAGTTGCTGTTTTGCTTAAAATATACTTTTCATTTGTTCAGCTTCAATTAATATATTTATGACATTTAATAAATAAATCGAGAAAATAATTATCCCACACTCGCGCGGAACATTTCAAAATTGCACTAGTTGTGTTTTTGTAGTTTTTGCCACATTTGAGTGGTTGGATCTGAATAGATTAGACCCTCTTAAAATCCTCGGACAGGTCATAAACTATTTGGGTCGCTTTTCTACTCTTTTAATTTATGTGCGTTCTATGACTGAGTTTTTGTGTTTGTTTTTGTTCTGAGGCCTGTGATGGTGAAGACACTAAAGCAACCACTGGATTTACACCACTCTAGAGCAGCCACGACATACATAAATAACAAAAGCTGACACCATCTACCGTAGAAGCACAAAATATTCTTATTTTTGTTTCGTATTTTATTCGTCCAGGTTTAATCTATTTTAAAAGAGTAAAACAAAACTTAGAAGCTAGAGACCTCATATAAGATCTTAAAGTTCCTTGGAATTTTTTTCTACTAAATAACAGATCTCAGCTACTTTTAAACCTAAAAGTTATGACATTTCTAAGAATGTTTTCTAAGGAAACTTCAAAGAGAAGATTTTAAGCACTCCTTCTTTTATATAGTACCAAACCTCCAAACAATAGTAATTTCTCTTATATTTCTCATTCCTGCCTCGAACTTGTTTTAGCTCTCTAAGCCTTTTCTACTCCTTTCTGCGGCTTAATGGCAAACCATTTATAGCGATACTTAAAAATCGAGGACTTTCAGGATGAAAAGCGACTCGCGGGAAATCCTTCAGAAGAAAACCCTTGACACACAAACCATTTAATGGAGGAAGAGGAGGAGTGCTCTAAAGCTACCTCCAACTGCTCCAGTTCCTTTGCCATCACAATTGCCATTGCAAGACCAACGGCTACGTTTTGCATTTGCAATTTCCTAGTATTGGTCTCAATGCACTATTATTCCGAGTGAATCAGCAATTGGAATGATTCATACGTGCACTATTAATGCGAAGCATCTATAAGTGTTTGAACTGCCTAGTACTCAAATCGAGCATGAAACTTGCAACAAGACAAATAGGCGCTTGTTAGGGAGTGGCAAAGAAATATTTATATAATGAAACAAGCGGGAGAACTGCATAATTAAGCGAAGGGTCAACGGAATCGAAAGGAATGCCTCTGCGAAGTCTCTCGTAAGCAGGGGAAAAACAAGTTTCATACAAAAGCTAATTACGCGTCATTCGAAAAGTTGTAAGTAAGTAAGGTACACAAGAAAATAAGCTGTATTTGTCAATGAGATCCCCGGTACTCAACAGTAGCGTGACAAAACGCCTCGGTTGTTTAGGAAATTAAATTTACTAACAATAAAATAACATATATAAATCAAATTGCAAAGATATATTATTTTATTGAAATATTATTACCTTATATAATATTCTATCACCCCACAGGCTTTTGTTGAACTATGTATGTCTTTTCAAGTGTATCCAATGTTTCTGTATAATATTTATGGAAGTAATTAGCACGGGAGAAGAACGAAGACGCAAGAAGCCAAGAAAGCTGCAAATGAGTAAATCAAATGCTTATAATACATAAACACAACTTGTTGCACTAACATTTGGGAGGGAGATGGGTTGGTCTGCTTGAGCGACTATCTGTCAGTTTATCCGCTTGCCAACTCTGAGTTCCCGTCATTGTCTTCGAGAGCCTAGTGTGGCCCATTTGCATCTGCCACTTCTCTGGCGCATTGCAGTTTAGATGAAATTGCCTAGATAGGTCTACACCACAGGCACAATCGCACTCCCAACTTACTCCAGTGACTCATGTTTTGCTTGACTCTGTCCGTGTTTATGACGCACGCAGTCGACTCTGGAATGGACCAAAATCCATAGGCCAGGGCCTGGTCACAGGAGCTGCAAGAGCCAAGGCAAGCACCAATCACAAAGTGCCTCGCCTTGTCTGCATAAATCAGAAAGTAGATAAAGAAAATTGCAACTACATTTTACGAACAGCAAAATGCCACTGCAAAGAGACAACCATTCCGGAGACGATAAGTAAGCCGCATATGGAGATATTAGCGGTTCTCTGAGTGCTACAAACTGGGTGCACCCAGAGGGCCCAAGCTGGAGGGATATTTGAGGAGAGGGAATTCGGACGGAAGTTTACACTGTAAAGTTGTTTCAGGCAGGAGTAAGTCAAACACAGTGCAAGCTTATTGTGGACAAAATACGTCGAGTTTACTAAACAAATAAAAAAGGAGTATGGAGAAATAAATATTATTTTAAATAACCTTCTTAGAAGCTCCCGTTTTGACCCTCCCTGGCCTTTGATTAGATCGCAGCGATTTGGCAATTGTTATTATTTGACAGCCCTAATGGCTTTATTCAATTATGTCAAACCAACAAAAACACCACAATCGTGAACAAAACAAGTAAATAAAATTAGACAAAACAGTGAATGGCAAAGGCAGGGTAACAAATTCCACAATAACACCTAACCGAATTCGTGTTGGTCAAACAAAAAACAAATGAACGCCACACATGAACGGAAAAACAACACAAGAATTGCAATAAATTAATTTAATGGCAAGAAAGCAGCGGAGACCCGGCAAATAAACAAGCAGCCGAAGCTGCTTTAATTGCTTACAATGGCAGAGGGACAAAGTTTAAGTACACTGCGGTAGAAGAGTAAAGACAATTGGAATTATAGGGGCATCGATCAGTCATCGATCTTCGTTTGTTCAAGTTGACAAAGACATTTCGCCCAGCCGCCATGTAGCAGTCGGAATCACACAAAATGAAGACATTAAAATTATAGCATTCGAATTGGTATCGAATGTTGATTTATTTTACTAAACAGTTCAACCGATCGCCCTTTAAAATAATTTTACAACCTTTGAAGCCAAAAACATTAAACAACAGCCTTTTGGCGCCATATGCATGAAAAATATTCCAACCATAAACTGAGGTTTTTCTATTCCATCCCGCCCTTCTTTGATTCCTTGCTAGGAGAATCAGTCGAAAAATAATCTTTTCCTATCGTTTTGGGTAAAATTAGCATTTGCCGACGCCGCCTGGCAGCAGCTGCTCGCCTGTGAAGGAGTAGGTGCGCAGAACTTAGCTGCCATTTCCCATTTCCAGCTTACTCTACCAAATCTGACTGCACTTCTGGCTCTGGATTTTAAAGTGCAAAAATCTAAAAGAACAAGTTTTATGATTATTTTACCAAAAGCTTTCATATTCCTTTCAAAAACCTTTCATTTAGGGTATTATAGCCTCCTGCTAGCATGACTCATGCATTACGGGGTAGTGCTATTATTAAAATACATATTCTACATTTTATGCTCTGCAGTTGATTTCACTCTCTAAAAGTGCACCACTCAAACTTGCCTTGCCTCCTGCCAACCAATCCTTGCCCGTCTGGCGACAGGAGCAATTAACCAGTGTCTGGAGGGCTGTTTTGAGGGGTGCCAGGAACTAAACACGCCGTGCTTGCCCTTCAAACTGCTGGGAGAGTACTGTTACATAGCTAAGTTTTATTGTCTGCCAGGGGCATAGATGCATACACAAAGTATCTATATATTGCGGTGCGTTGAGGCCCTGCAGTCGGGGAAAGGGAGAGGATTGGCCTTTTGGGACTGAGGGTACACCACACTGGCGAGGGATAGGTTACGTGCCGTGTCCGTGGGCTATTAAATTAAATATATGCCCGCTTTGATGGCTTTTCCGACTTTATAGATTTATGAAATGAGCGGAGCTTTCGCCTTAATTGTTTTTAGCATGAAGTACACTCCGAGTGCGCAATAAGACAGAAAACGATAGTTTCCAATGGCCTTCCCAGTAATCTGACATTCGCTAATATATTTTCACGTTCCTAGCCTAATCATATGTTTGGGGAAACACGTGCAGGGCTAGAACTACTTTGTTTTCACACTCTTAAGTTCGTGTTTGTCGCGCACTTTGGTTTCAATCGGCGAGCCGCACTCACAAAGTGCAATCAGATCTCATTGGCGACTTTTAATTGATTTGGAAGTGCGCAGTAGTGAAGGAAATCCGCAACGTGTCGACGCCTTTGACAGACCGAACGATCTGCAACTCGATGCAAATTGCTTGTTGTTTTGATGCCATTTTAGCGAAAGAGTAACAATAATGCCCAAGTTCAAAAGGTTTTAGGAAAAATCTAATGGTTTGCGGATTCTGCTGACTGAATTACTATTGATTTTGTGACACACATCAATAACGATAAAATAGTAAGTACAAATCTTTAATATTCTGAAAAAATTCATTTGAAACTTAAGGTGTTAAGCATTTACGGGATAATAAACATTTTAACATTTAACGTTTTAATGTGCGTATTAAGCGAATTGAAGTAATCATAAGTTTCATAAGGCTTTGAAAAAATTAAAGTAAGTTAGTTAAGGCTAAACCAATTGCAAAATATGTATATAAAGTCACAGTATTTACTATTTGGTCCTTGGATATAGGTGTCTCGTGACAGTGAGTTCGCTCCCGAACATACATTTTCCCAAGTGCAAGTTTCAATATACAATTTTCCTCGAACGCTAGTTAAAAATACGTCTGTATATTTTGCTGACTCAAAACATATGCATACATATAAACATCTATCAAATTTTCAGAACACTTGCCGTCTAAGAATTTGAAGCGTCTCGACAAAGTCACAGACTGTTTAAATTACCCGTCATCGAGGTGGCTTTCATATCTGGTTTAGGATTACCATTATGGGAAACGATTCCCGGCTCGAACAAATTACTTTATAAGGTCTTCATCCGAAATTAAAGCACATTTATATATCGGTGTTGTAAATACGTGTCTCATAATATTAAATTTGCAGCCTAAAACTGAATATAATAGGAAGTTCTATTAAACGGGTGCACACGCTTTTATAAAAATAATTGCACAGTAAAACATATTCGGTTACCACGGAAATAAAGTTTCCTTTTCACACCTGCCCGATTATTACACATGTTTTAGTGGGTCCCAGTTTTGCCTTCGCCCTCGAACCGAACCAATTCGAGCCGTACCACTCGTGCCCAACCCGGGAAATGGACATGTCAACAAAGCGGCCATAGGTTGGCTCCTAGGACTGCAACCGACTGCCGTGTCGGGCATTTGCATTACATTTTAATGGCGAAATGCAATTATTTTCGCACATGCAAGGCGCTCAGAGACCAGGGCAGCGCACATTAAGCAGGGGACGCATGTTTGTTGACAATTAATGCCTGGTTTTTCTTGCAGCTATTGCTGCAGCTGAAACAGGGCGGTGTCTCTGGTCTAAAATGGCTTGTGCACTGTGTCTGTGTATGGACCCAATTTCGCATTAATTTCCGCATAACTCGGACAGGCAGGCACACGAACGAAGCAGAATAATAAGCCCCGCCGAAACTATAAAACTCAGCTCTACGTCACTGGTCAGCGGTATCCCTCTTGTAACCAGAACTTAAATGAACGCATCCGCTGAGGCATGAGCTGCTCGGCTCGGCTCTTCCTCTTGGTTGGCAGCACAAAAATATTCCAATCATGCATTTGCCCTCCGATGCACTGAACTCTTCTTCTTTTAGGGCTGCGGTGGCTGCCTTTCATCATCATGCTGATCATCATCATCGTCGCCAGCAACCCGAGTTGATTATCATGTTATGTACTCGTGGTTTGTCTGGGTGGCACTTTGATGCCTTTGGTGCCTTCTTTCCACTCGCCTTACTTCGGAGGCAGAGGTTATTATCCCTGATTAACCGCAACTCTGGTGCTTCTCTTCTTTATTATTCTTCGATTGTCTCTCTCTTAAAATTGTGATATTTTTGTGTCATTTTGCAGGGCGAAAGTATGTATTGTTTTTGTATAATTGGGGCTACTGTTAAATTAAGCAATTATTATTGTTAGGTGTTTTTAATAATTAATACACTGTTGCTACAGAAAGTTTTAACAAAACAGTTAACTCATAAGCTCAGTAAGTATCGGTATTCAAAGTAAGATAAAATATATCATCGCGATTCTAATCGACTTTCCAACACACTTATTCCCCTGCGATATTTGTACATCACGTATTTGAGTTTTGCTACTTCCAGCAGATTAGATACCAGGATAATCGCTTGATTGTCCACTTCCGGGATGGATGTTAAATATTTACCTTTCTAAGGTTATCAAAATAAGATTAGATTGAAATGATCGGGCATGATTCGCACCTAGCCCCACACAAACCTTTTAATCAAATTACACATTTTAAGTCTGCTTCAAAACGAAAAGGCTAAATACAACTTTATGTTGTGAGGAAGCGTTGAGTGGAAGCAATAAAGGACAAACGCTGAACACATAATTTCAGTGTCAAGTGGAAAGTATTGATTTTTGTTAGCTTTATATTCAGCAAAATTCCGAAGTACATTCGCCCTGCACTATGCAAAACACTTTTGCTTTGGCCATCCGTGGTGTGGACCGAGTACTGTATATTGGCCCAAAACAGCGACGGACTCGGAAACGCGCCGCCATTGCATTCTTGGCACCATCGCCGCGAATAGAAGGAGAAACACTGGCAGCTCGCGGGCCTCCAATCCGACCCGTTCCCCAAGGCACACATACATATAGCATGACCCAAGTTGACTTGTAGTTCTGTGTGTTTTTGGCATGTTTCATTGGCAGGCGCGCTTAAAATATGCAGAAAAAGTCGCGCAGCAGGTGGATGGGCCGCCGGCCGAAGGAGGACTGGGGCGGAGTGGAGAGGAGACGAGTAAGGTACTACAATACACTACACCCATTTTTCAATTGGTCCCAAAGGCATTTTATTGTTTGCTCGCCTGATAGAATAAGTACACTGCACCACCTACATACATATCTCGAGCGATGGAAGCCGGAACAGGAGAAGCTCTTTCCTCAAAGTACTACTGCAATGACGTGCCAAAGCTAGTTTAAAACCAGTAAACTTCGTTTGTATTTATTTGAGTCCTAACTTTGGGCCAGAGACGGACATGCTCCAGATGGACATGCTCCGACTGAATAATGCTCATCGAGCTGTGTATTTGCGCGACCTTTTCTGCAAAATGATTTGTTTCTGCTTCTCTTGGTTTTTTTCCTTCCAGATTCTCCAGCAGCCTTGCCGGGTATTTTCAATTTATATACTCTTTGTGTTTGTTTATATAAAACCATTGATTAAATTAAGTTAGAGGAATGTAACAGTCAAACAAAACCTTATATTTACCAACGCAATCATGATATTTAAATGTATCATAATTAAACATCATAATAATCATAATCCATTCAGAAGAAGCATGCACAAAGTGTCCATTAAATTGGTTTATGTGACAAATCCTAACTCGGAAATAAACTGTATACACCCCCTACAGGTATCGCCATATTAGATAATGCTGAGGAATAAATCACAAATAATCCCTAAATGTTCACCTGCCGCTATCAATTACCAAATTAAGCAAATCAATCAAAACGTATCCCACACAGAAACACACTCAACTTAATTTCTATCGCTCAAAAACAATTAAAGAATTAATTTATAAAATTTAACGACAAGCATTTGTCCATAAGTGTATATTTTTTACTGCAGGCAATGAAAACATATAAAAAATCAGAATAAATTGCGTCAGAGCAGCGAACAGAACAAACACTACGTGTTGATAATTTAAGCGGAGTCCGACAATAATTGATAAAGGTAAATAGACGCCAGTACACCACAGTGACGTCACGAAATGCATCAACATTTTATCAGTAGTAGACGTGTGAGAAAATAAATAAATATATTACTCAACGTTGACTTTTAGTAATAACTGTCGGGCTATGCAAAACACAACACCTAAACATATCTATTTTTAATATTCGCGCAGGTTTTTGTACTTGTAAATTGCTTGGCACAAAACATATAGAGAGGAAAGTGAACAATCAAAAGGCTGGCATATATTTACATGGAATATTCCGATGATTCAATTCTTGCTCTTTGTTTTCCTCCGTAGCTTCCTGGGCACACAATTTATTCTCTTTATTTTTGCACTATTGAAGCTGATAAGCCGACACCTTATCAGTGGAATTCGGAGGTCGTTTTCGACTCTTTGCTTTTGGAAAACTTAATTTTGCACATGGCCAGGCCAGCGTAAACAAGGCAAGGGAGAACACACACAAATAAAGCACAACTTATTTATTTATAAATAATATTTATTTCCATCTTGTTGCGGATAAAAATCCTCAAAACTTTCTTAAATTTCCACTTTCTGTATTGTATTTTCTTTATTTGATTTATATATTATTTTTGGCACTTGCGAAGCGGGAAGAATGCGAACAAAAGCGAAAAGAAAAATTCATTTAGTTCGAGTTTGAAACGCAGCGCGCACTCCGAACGATCCGTATCCGTCAGGCCGTGTTTTCTCTTTAATTTGCCGGACAGCGAGCCGAAACGTT